>JTDE01021139.1:5535-25489 GCA_014338405.1 Paragonimus skrjabini miyazakii
CTCTCATTAGAGCTCGTCAGTAGTGCATATCATCGCCACTGCCGGGACTTGAACCACGGACATGTTGTTCATGAGGCAACCGTGTTTACCACTGCACCATTGACCTCACGTTAGGCACGACCGATATGCACTATTGACGAGCTCTAATGAGAGCGAAACTCGAGTCTAGTACTTCTTTTCGAAAGGGGCCGACTGGATAGATAATGGGAATGCGACAGCTGCGATCAATTGTGAGTGATGTTCAAATTGAAATTAACCAAATCCCCGACTACTCATTAGTAATTAGTAATTTGCTATTTTGGGAGTGATAAGAGTAGAACATTAGTCACAATTTATGAGCGGCTGCTGTACTTAGATAGACATGACATTCGATCCGTACATTTCACTGTTGAAAAAAGTTACGACAAAAGCGAAACTGATGAGTAATACCACTTTTTGAAACGGACAGGTTGAAAAGGCAATCTAACTGACAAGGGCGTTATTATGTTTTCAGGGGTGTTCAGCATATAACCATCAATTAGTCTATGTTGTGTGAAGCGATTAACACAACAATCTGAAGACAAATCTTCTCAAAGGCGTCAAGCTGACGATAGACAACTGAGGTAATAAAAATATGTTCCTTAACCCCCTGAACCCCATGAAATTTAGGAGACAAAGCTTCTGTCACACAAAACATTGAATAGTTTCTTCGCTTGCTTTTCAATCGGATCGTTATTTGAGGTTGGAAGAGATTGCCTGATATTATTTGGATTTTACAATGACCTGGGCCAATTATAGCAAATACTTTCGGATCAACCAACACATTGTGTTCAGTTACATACCCTCATTCGTAAAAGTTGTGGGGGTTTCTAAATAAAACTGTTTGTCAAGTTTTGGCTGAAGACACAAATTCAGATGCCGACTATGCTTATCAAAACTGACAGAACGTGAGGAAGTTAAAAGGGAACATAACACAAGGTTTCACTATGTATCCAGGAGAACTCTGTTACACTGTTATAAGTCCATATTAAGGTTGATCAGATGACCAAATATTGGGTTACAATGCATTTATTACATAACTGTGTGCACCACAACTCGGATTCAAACATCCCCGGGGAAGGACTCGCTGCCAATCCTACCGAAGTCAAACGGCACTTACCAGTTCTGATAAGGATGCCGCACCATCCACATCGGCCAAAGAGAAATACAACTGCGTTGTCAAAAAACTGAACTTTTTCTGAACAGGTTGAAACTTCTAGCAGATAACAGTACCAAGCCATTGACGAGGTAAACATGGAGTCGATAAACGGCTTCATCGACTGCGCAACGGCTTTTAAGTGCAAAATACTAAGTCAACGCTACGATGGCTTTCCGTGTCTTTTATGTAAATAACAATCACCAATCACCATACTTTTCAGAGACCCTACTTCTAAAGAGACTATACCCCACGCTTTGTAGGCAATGTGTTCATTGAATTACTGATAAGTTTCTGTCGCTGGTTCGAATCCAGCTGAAGTCCAGAATTTTGCAAATGGATCTCTTCTAAATGTGTTTATTGTTATTCTGTTAGTGCTATGGTAACAAATTTGGATTGACCTGATGCGTTTTAATGTGTTATTTTCTTCTCACTGTACGACTTTGGTCCTCTGTCCAATGGTGAACAGTCTGGTTTGCCATATAGACAACGGTAATTGCATTGTGCACTTGTACGGATGCGACGAAATGTTACCGGATGCACCTGCAACCTTGTGTCTTAATCTTTACCGGTGAAGTGTATTTCGGAAAAACACTGTTTCCAATTACATCAACTCCCTCATGATTAGCGAGACTTATAAAACAGTCAGTTGGGCAGAACGTGCAGTTGGTCCGTGAAGAGAAGTGTTATTATGTTACCTCCCAGTACAAACTATTTCCACCTAATGAGTTAGACCAAAGACCAAACCAGTTATGGATTGCATGTTTAACGGTCAGTACATCGAACTAGTGTATACACAAGCTCGATTTACCATGGTCGCAGCCAGTACTAAGTGACTTTGTCTAACCACATTGAAACAGCGTGACTAAAGCGAGCATCCGTACAGAACTAATTTTGGATATTCGCATGTCTGTTGTAGCAACGAACGTCACAAAGACCATAATGGATATTGCACTTTTGTTCACTATTGCGCTGCCATGATTTGAACCTTGTACACAAAGCTATTCTGACGATCGATTTCAGCAGAACTTTGCACCAGTAGGGCTTTGAAAGTGAAATAACGCATGCGAATTTACACACATGCTGTGTGCAATTTTTAAGCCTAACGTTTAAATCATACACAAACCATGGTCGCTTCCACGGAATCACATCATGTGCCATTCAGACTAAAAATACCGTGGACTTCGTGAACGTTTGAACGATTTTTTACCCTATCATGCTAAACTTTAATGCTCTACTTACGTGATCGACACAGTAAATCCAGCGGAATTCGTAGCACGACTCACAAAGGAAAACATTATTGAACATGACACGTTCTGAATATGCGACATATTCATTTGTCAAGGCATTTAATCTTAAATAAAGGGTAAAAACAGAACCATAGATGGATCGAATATTTGTTTTCTATCAGCCAGAGCAAAAAAACAGTATTATTGATGTGTTATTGGAAAATTGACCGGTATAAGTTGAAAATCTCTCATATATGATTATCGTATTTGCACTGAGATAGACTTTCCAGCTGGCACCTTTCAAAATCAAATTACCAGTGCAGGTCTCGACGTTGTAGCTCATCATTCAGATGTATCTTTACCACGCCTTACGTTTGAACTCAGACCTGTGCTACTTATCTGTACTCACAAACGAGTGTGGCTGAGCAACGAGATTAGGCAATTCGGCCGTACACAATTTTGACAACTTGGTTGTTTCACAAACACTTGAACCAGAGTTCAGGCATTATTCATGACAAAGTTGTGCACTTCTGATGAACTTCAACAAAGGAGAACTTCAGGATTAGCACTTCTGTGTGAAATGGGCTGACTGGTTCCACGTGAGCGGCGTTCAAGTTACATTAGACAGTATATGTCAGCTGTTGCAACCGTTTTGAGCAAACGGACAGTACATCGTTTAGATCTCAAAAATGCTTTAAGCGGTGGGATACACTATCCAGTTGCCAGATGAAGCTTACTCCTTTCAAATGCGATGGTGCTCATTACCTGGCAGATAGTAACGGCCAAAGGGAAAACACATGCACGCTGTGATAACTGTAGCACTAAACTGTAAACAGTACTAATGTCTTTGATTTTCGGTAGTTCGGTTGTCAACGAAACGAGGTGGTATCATAAGTGTGTACCCAAACTGCTGAATCGTATACACTGAAACTCTATTATGTAGCCGAGAGAGAGTTAATTGCTGCATGGTGAACAACGGTTGAAAACAGTCTTCAAATTTGCCGAATACTTCTTGTCTGGTCCAGTTTGAAAAGAATCAGTAGATCTCATTCTTCCGGTTAGATTATGATCCTATGCCAACCAGGACGGAATCCGCTGCCTTTCGGCCTTTAAGGCAAGCACGTTGGCCATTACTGAACTACAGCCACACTGGGCTTGGAGGAAACAACAGGTGTGTTGTTGCGATCTTCCACTCAAACCAAAATCACTGAAAATATTAGGCCTATCGAGCAAGCCTATAAGAACCAAAGAGAAATCATGAATTTCGCAGTTGAACGTCATAAAAATTGATGCATCTATTCCGCGGGTGCCGTTGATGAAGTCCATTTGAAGACAGATCTCGAGATTAGCGTTTCTTTTTAAGTGGGCCTTCCGAACATTTAATGCTGAACCGGTCCAAAACTACTTATATGTGCTTACGAGTAGTGTTACTATTTCACATGTTTATTACAAATGCTGTTTTGTGGTAACAATACTGTCTAGTACCTTCTGTCGCTAACATTGTTCTTTGAGTAAGTAGACTCTTCTCCATATGTTTATATTTCCTTAGTATGAAATTATCCTGAGTGTACTGGCAATCGCTATCTTGGGTGGCATCATTTTCTACTATGCCAGGAAAGATTTGGTAAGTAAAACATTTTTATTAAAACTTCAACTATCACAAAAACAATAATTCCATATGAATTCCTTACTTAACAGCTGAATTAATTCACTATGACCAAATCTGTATGAATTGCCGGGTTTGAACAGTCTTTATCAGGGGGTTGATGTTCCTAACCCAATAATGAATGAATTTTAAGCACTTTTGCCCATAGGATTATCTTGTCAGGCAAGCATGCGGCTTTCAGACACAATTTTACAGACTAAACATTTTCATACCTGTGATCATTGCTGTTATCATCGTTATCAACATTATTGTTGTCAGCTTAAGTACCAAGGACAACATTGAATCAGCGGACCGCAAGGATTTAAAGGAAATTGAACAATTAGGAAGCGCTCCAGATTGCTGACTTGACATGTCAAGTCTCCGCATATATACACTATTAATCGAACATCACGTCCTTTTGTAATTACACAATTACGGCTTAACAGTTATGCCAAGTGCCGTGTAAAAAATCTGTTTACTTCAGCTGAACGGTCCCTGATTCAGTCAAGCCAAGTTTGAGTTGTGTTGAGAATAGTAAACAACTTTCCATTAAGGTAGAAGCATCTCTGTTAATTTCCCAATTTTTTCAAACAATAGGTTATGATTTTTGTAATAAATTACATTAAATACTTTCAGTACTGTTAGACAGAAACCAGCGAATACTTAGTTCGATTATCTTGGTGACTGGAGTTACCAATTCACTGAAGTCGTTCCCTCTAGAGATGAGCAAACAGCATCAGCAGTTTTCAACCTAGTCGTCTCGGGAGATGAAGAAGAATGGAGAGAATAGCAGGCCATTCGAAACCTCATGAATTATTTCTAGACAAGAAGCGACAGTGAAATTAACAACTTCAACCGGTTGCATTGCTTCTGTTCAGCTATTACCTATTTTGGAACAGCCTATGGCTTGTGTGCTTTAGTGCAAGATAAGGTTGAACATCTTGTTTTACGCAATCGCTGAGCTTGTATACCACTGCTATTGGTCATTTCAATGACCGACCGGTTTATTCAGTTGGTCGGCTTTGATTGGCCCTGACATTCCTCGAATTGTTTGATAATCACGCTTCAAAAACCTTGCTTCATTCACTCCCTTTTCTGGTTGAACTGGTCAACCAGCTAACTTAGAAACCTCTAGATAGAATTTAGCTTACTGGTAGTCGACAAGTCTGCTTTGTAGGCGGATAATTTACGGTTTAGCACCAGATATACTCAGATATTTAGTTTTGGTTACTCCTAACAGAAGATATTACCTAAAATAGTCAGAAAGATTGAAAGGTCTGTTTTGGGTGTGGCGACCATTGACTTTAGGGTAGTATTCAATAGTCTATGTCTATAGGAAAGGTGTTAGTTCTAAAAATTATAACCATGGTTCTAACAGACACTAAACAAAAAGCTCAGAAGTAATTTGAAACCCTGTAAAATATTTTGTAATACTAGCTCCACTGAAAATTCGAGACACAGAGTTAGGTAACAAAACGTTTGGCATGAATGAAAGCAATTAGGCCCACATTTATGGCGTAAAGTTTGTCAGGTGATTTCAAATAACCCAAATTAATCAACTGTAAAGGTAATTAATGCTAATTTGGCGCCACCTTCAAATTTGGTACTTCTCTGTTTCGATTATCCACCGTCAAGGTCACCAACCCTTATTCGACGTACAACCAAAGTCGGTCTTGTTTACACTTACATCTAGACATATGAACCTCGTCAATAATACTGTTGTTGAATATACGCTTCTTCCAAACGTACCTCCTATCATGTAAGCCTCGTGCATTCATTATAACAGAAACAGTGTTTTGACAATAGAAGACCTTGTCATAAATCGTCCAGTGACACCATGGAAAAGGTGGACTTTGAAATACGTTGTCTGTTCATGCCAGAGCACTATCATATTGGCGTCTGTATGCATCAGTGTTCCCTCATACCTTTTAAAGATAACTTGACACTCGCGAGAGTTTTGTTTCGAAAACTCGCGAAAATACCGGCAGAGTGACATCCATGATTTAGTGGACGGCATTTTAATTTTTAATTCCGCTGACTCCTGAGTGCCAAGTTTCGTCGTATCAGGTTTTTCCGATGATTCTATTTCAAGCCATTTCGAGATGTTTCCCCCTACATGCGAAAATTCAGAACCTGTGCCTATGGTTCACTACAATGAAGCAAGTCCATTTAATCAAGCAAATTCTCACTAGTAAAACATCAATAACGCAATGAACAATCAGTCTTTCTTTCCAAAATACCTAGACAGCTCACCAGCATGTGTGACTCAGCCAGAAACATTAGTGTTTCTTCCCTAACTGAAGTTTACCAGCCTTCGACCATTAGATGCAGCGATCATTAAGTAAATGATGTTGAATTAAAAGTAAAACTTCGATCAGCTTGAGCTGACAATGATCCCAACCTTGACGTTATTTTTCTGTAGATGTGATGACGAACATCCTCATCTTCGCCTGTCAGATACCTTGTAAATTAGTCGCGTAGAAGTTATGCATTGGATTAGAAAAATCCTAGTGGGGGAGTCTCCGTCGTATTTGTTTCTTGTTTCGATCGTGGAGAAAGAAAACCAAAACACTTCAGTAACTCAACATCGGCGATACTGCTGCCTGATGAAATAAGCTTGAAAGTACGGAGCAGTCAATATGGATGAATAATTATTTTCGAGTATTTTTTGAGCTTTCACTCCATATAGAAGAAAGATTCTTCAAGTAACGAAACTTTAGGATGACACTACGGTTGCTGACAAAAACTACAGGGTTTCCGAACTAAATGTGGAAGCACACACAGGAGTTATGATAAGTTGCACTTGAAACTTATCCACGGGCAAATCAACCAGACATAATAGGGTAACCAACTAACATGAAAGAACTACGGAAAACTATTTTGCTTTCCAATCCGCCTTCACTAGCTTGGTGAACGTCATCATCCGGTTTAGATGGGGACATTCTCCATCGAGACGTACTTCTCTGCAGAGTATCTTTCCCATTGCTTGCACATTTCTGCTGATTGAACAATTCTGGTCAAAAGCGTGGCGAACGCAAACTGGTTACCAGTTCTTATGTAAAAGCTGGAACTAAGTAAGCTGCTAACTAGACATGTTCATTTAAAACGTACACTCATCTGCTTATGTTTACACTTTCATTTATAGGTGTACGGAAGAGTAGAAAGGTTATTCATCACCAGTATCCACGAGTACAAGAACATGGAGACAGACGATGTGAACAGTCTTATCGTTGGATTTGTGTCACCTTCGGTAAGTTGAGCGTCTATGTTCCCTATGTGATACCCTCTTTAGCAAAACTAAGCTGAATTTTGATCTCACTAGTAAGATTTCCAAAAATCATACTAAGTGGAGACCGGAAATGTTGTGACTTGTGTTGACTGATGTGTTAAAGCGTATAACTTCCCATAAAATGAGTAACATTCGCTGGATTTCAAATTAATCACGAGAAACATTATATCCAGCCTTAAAGAGGATCGCCAATTAAAACTCTGATCGACACTCACGTTGAGAGCAAGCTTACTGGGAGGTGGGTTTACATCTCACATTCTCTTTAATTGCACACTGTGTGATAAAAAACGTAAAACCAATGAAAGTGTAACATAATCACTCAATCCATGGTGATTACGTAAAATGACATCCACGGCAATACTTACGTCAAGTTGAACAAATATGAGACAGTATTGTGGCTGTTGAACGAACCTCAACGGGACTTCCATAAAACACAGCTGCCTCCAACATAAGAGTTTCAACCAAACTGACGTTGTTCCAATGTCCCTTGGTCTAAACCCGGATAACTCATTCATGTCAAAAACTGCGTAATATCTGGCTTCGCAAACATAAACATTTGCAGGCGACATGAAAACGACGTTCAAATGGCTATCAACAGTGCCCAGAAGGTTCATTGAATATTGAGTAGGTTGAATTTTGTTCAGCCCAAGTTGTCGGTCACAAATTTGGATTTAAGCTGATAAGAGGCATTCGGCTTTCGGTTTACCTCAAACTACTGTGGAAGAGGCAGTGTCTTCATTTTATAAGTTCTATCCCAACTACTCACAAGTGAGCTTTGATGAAACCACATTCACCAGACTTGAGCCAATTGAACAGTGAACACAGTTGATGATTCAAATAAACTATTATTCAAGTATGCGAAAGAACCTGAGCAGTCATAATCTGTACCGACTGCGTCAAAGAAGGATGGACCTATCAGCCTGCAGAACAATGGAGATAAACAACTGTATTCGCAACCCAACGATTTAGTGTAACAGTTGCCGGGACTTACTAGGTAACCGATTTGATTACAGCTCAAAAATGCCGACGTCATCCGCAGGTTATTTTATTTCAACTCTTTCTGTCTCTGAGACAAGTTACAGTCTTATCTGTTGTTATAGGCAATTATAGGTTGGTAGACTAATCGGGAGGTTTAAACGAGAATGGCCAATATGTCTCCGTCTGCCTTCGTTGATTATGCAAATCATTTGGAGATCTTGTGAAGTTAGATAATGACAGGTGTGTTACTTCGAAGCTTTCGTTTGTAGGCAGCTGTCTCAGCGGAACTTATCAACTCCTCGAATTTACGAAAACCTCAATGATCGCTAGTCTTCAGCCACAAACGTGACAAAAAGCTTTTCTTGAGTACCCTGTTTTTGCAAGCATCCAGAAATTGCTCGATCATATTTCGTCTCGTGCACTTTTGCGTTTATTCGTGGATTTTGGAATGTTTTATCGTACGTCGTATGGTTATAAAAACTGTAACAACCGAACTCATCTGGCTGAACCGCTCGGATAAATGAGCAGATAGATATGTTCTGTGGACGTTTTCTGGATGTACACAACTACTTTTTACACAATCATTCACATATTCGTATCATTTACACGTTGAATACTGATATTATTGATACAAATCCGATAGGCTGATAAGAATACACCTAGATTAAATTATACTAATTATAGTAGAGTGCAGATAGTGATCATTGGATGATTAATGGCCCGATTGGTTCATTATGTTCTAAACTTTGTGATTTAACTTGGATTCCGGTGAATTCAAGCCGAATGCTTGGAGGAGGAGTAGATAAAAATGGATCAGGTGTCCTACTTCTAACGACTTCCACGGTGCAGAGTTATCATTCGGAAGATAGCTGGTAGGGCAATTCGTGTGATGTACATTACTTGAAAGGCGTTTGACTGATACAAACATTCATCCGGTGAGTCAGGCTAACAATCTGTAGAAGGTTTGTGATTCACACTGTCCCAGACCATAACCGGCATTACCTTCAATCACTTGGTCAAAATGGAGCCTCAGATGAACGCTGATAAAGCTTTTTGACTGATCTATCATGGGCTTAAGAACCTGTGAAAAGTCACTGAAACAGAGACTGTGACGTGCTTGATACAAAAAAAGGTTGGCGAAAGCTGTTTATTAAACCTTCTGTCTGACACCGGTTGAAATTCTGAATGTCACCGACCAATCAGCTATCATTTGCTTTGCTCTATAGTTATTGCACTTGAAACAAATGTTGTTTTGGTTCAACCATAAGGTGCTGTACAATTAGAAGGATGAATTTTTGTAAGCGTGAACACTAATTTGATTTTTTTCTCTAAAACCTATTAGGACAATGAGTCGCTAAATTGGTCGTTTGTTCTAAAGTCTATCGGTACTCGAACGCGAGTTATTCACAGAACGGAAATATAAACGACCTATTAATCAGTTATAGGGTATCCGCACCGAATTTAGTAGGAATGAAGTCAAACAGTTTGGGCGTCGTGTTTAACATGTTATTGATAAATGGATTGAGAATAATACAACGCTACACGCAAGTTGTAATACTCTACGTTTCAACCACCTCAGGTAGCCTTCCTCAGGAGGTTGAAACGTAGAGTATTACAACTTGCCAGTAACGTTGTGTTATTCTCCATCCATTTATCAGTAACATATTAAACACGACGCCCTAACTGTTTGAATTCATTCGTACAAAATTATCAATAAACGACCTAATTGTGACCACTTAAGCTATTGTCGAAGAACGTACCTAGATTGGCAGTGATTGGTCGAGTTGGGTGAAAACCACAAACCAGCCGAACAGTGATTTAGTAGTTCAGTGACCACACGGATTTGTTCTTCATCGACGAAAAATGATATACCGATATTCGATTAGACGATAAATTTTACTGAACAGCTGCGTAGGAACCACTGAACAATTATGAAGCTTTTTTGACCAAATAGTTTGCATTTAGGCTGAAGAAGAGTAGTCCAATAAACTGTGAAATTCATAGGCATTTCTTTAGTGTTTAAAGATCGGTTCAGTAAAGTGTGCGGATGGCAGTTAGTTGAGCAAAATGCCACATGATGTTGCTGAAATTTCACAGTTTTTAGTCTTATGACTGGCCTCGTAGCTCAATTGACATCTCTGGGCATACTGTTCTTGCCGGTAGTTCTAGTCAAGCTAACGGCTAGACGTTTCACTACGGGGTTGCCTTCAAACTAACGACTCATCCAAACTACTCATGCCTAATAGGATTAGACGAATATTGTTGAAATAAACTTTAGAGCAAGTGATTATTGAATTCCAATCGGTGTACACTGATCTAGTAAAATGGATGAGAAAATAAACGTGTCACTGCAATGGAAACTGAAATAGAGAAAAATGACAAGATATGGCGCGTTAATTTACATTAGCAATACATTGCCCAGTTTGTTAACAACTGCCTACTCTCTCTCTCTCTCCAAAGAAGATACTTGGATAGACTACAAAAACCTGTGTGCAAAAGCTCAGGGAAATACTGGATTAAATATTCGGCTTTCTGACGAGTTACATGTTCAGTGGATACATTGTGTATCGTATATGATTAATGAAAAAGTAGTGTGTAGAACATTTTCTTACAAGCTATAAGATGGTTAAGGGAGAGGAGTTTAAGCAGATTAAATAAAGAAGTTTCATTTTGAGAGAACAGTGCAGATGCGTCAAGAATAGACAAACACAACACCAGAACAGTATTACGGAAGCAACAGTAAACGGAGCACAGTATTAAATGTGGAGACCTGTAAAAGAAACCAAACATGAAAAGTGAGAAGTCAGTCTTTGAAAAAGAGCTCATTGATGTACACTGACCAACTTGAACCAGAAGTAAATAAGACTGAGTTGCTTTGATGAAAAGTATCTTGGTTTGAACTGAAAATCCACTGATGTTGGTTGTGGTTTGTGCTATGATGAGAGGAATCTTATATTCCGGTATTTGCAGACATTTACATTTAAGATATTGAAGGCTTACCGATACACCAGCCCAACTGGAATACTTTAATACCTGAAATTTTTCTATACACTTAGGTTTGCACATCTTAACGCAATATCATCAGTCTCCAATCTTAGATACAGGCCAACCCTGATCACATCCATTAGGACTAGAACAACACATAAAAATTGTCTTTTCTATTATCCACAAAACAACATTCTAACACCATTCGTGGAACCATGTTCGTGGAATTATATTATGTTACCTTAATTAGGCGTGAAACGCAAAGCCGTTGTGCAATGCAGTATATATTTACAAGTGCAAAGGACAATATGAAATGTTGTTTCTTTTCTGGTTCTTCTAGTTGAACTGTTGTGGAATGTACAATGCATCCGAATTCACCAACATGCTGAGCCATGATTCATATGGCCAAATAGAATTTGACAGTGAGTCCTATTGCTTTCAGTCTTCAAATTATAAATTGTATACAACGGAACTTATAGGTAGGTATACTGTACGACTCATATTTATAGTCCCTTTCAACAGAACAGAATCCACGATCGAAACTGGCATTGTCCTTACCGTTCTTGCAATCAGTCAAACCAGAGTGAGAAAACAAACTGGACAGTTAATCAAAGCAAGCTGCACTATCAAATACTACTCGGTATATGGCCAGATTTTGAGACCAATACATTACATTCGTAATGGTGGCTACTTGCATTTGAACACGAGATGGGAGGTACTTCAACTAAGTTCCAGCTGATTTAGCAATACATTAAGTGACAACAATAAGGAGGTCTAACACGATCGATGCCAAAGTGAATTAATCAAAACCAGTTCTTTGTTAATTTTCTACAACTTTCTATATCGTAAGAACAGAGGCTTGGCCATTTCATACAAGCAAGATGATTCGTCTTTCATTTCTGTAACATCGATTTCTGTGATGATCCATACAGGTCTGGTTGCAATGATGACGTTAGGAAGCGGATGTTTGGTGGTGTTAGTCAAGCGCGTTCACTCGTTTTATAGTTAGGAATACTGATTTTTGAGTCATACATTAAGAATGTCAAACTACTATCTGACACGCCCAACAACAAGTGCTGATGCTGCAACCATGTATTGAAAGATTGACCAGTAGGTAAGCCATGGTTGACTGAGTTCATCCCCAAGTTAAATACTCGCATCTTACGGAGTATACAGCTGGCAATGTTACAAGAGAATGTTAATTTGGTTCGAAAACGTGAAAACTGACGTTGTTTGACTTTGTCAACCACAAGGTACAGAAAGGTAATGGGGTAAGACAGTGTAGTTATGGATCCCACCATAAGCTTACTCTCAATTTCATTGTTTGCCTCCAAACTGTTGACAAGCCGATAATTTATTACTGTCCAGTGTCATAAGCGTTCAGCAAGAAGCAAATCGCATCCATGCTACCATTTCACCTATAAACTCTGGTTTAAATCACTCTTTATGATTACATGCTATTCAATTTTAAGTGTCAAACTAGTGCAACTTTGATGATGAAAATGATTTTAGAGATGAAAACTTTTTACTATTAGTTGAAAATGTAGTCTCAAAAACGTTACTTCGCATGATTTGTGCGGTTATAAACTTCGCTGTCTCTTTACCAACAGTAAAATTAGCTAATCAAAGCCAAACCGTCAAACAAATTATAACGAAGTATCAGTCGTCTGTTGACTCAAAGACCCTGAAATTGACATTGCAGTGAGAATGTAACGGTTTTTTACGAATGCACAGAATAGGCCTGTTCTCTGTGATGGTAACCAACCCCATTTTGTAAATCTCATGACACCTGACCACCACCCATGAGCACCGCCCATGAGCATTCACATATGGTAATTCGGCCGTGCCTAGTGTTAGGTCAGTGGCGCAGTGGTGAACACGATTGTCTCATGAAAACATGGTCGACGTTCTAATCCCAGCCATTGCAAAAGCAAAACTCGAGTTTAGCGTTTCTTTTCGAAAGAGGCCGTCTGAAAGGCTTATCCGAATGCAAAGACTGCGAGCTAGTGTGACTAAAATTCAGCTTGAAATTAACCAAATCCCCGACTATTCATCCGATTCAATATCTACTGTAGTTACCCGAAGAACACGGCACAAATGCCGGTTTGTTCACCAGCGAACTTGAGCGTCTGTTTTATCTGTGCACTTCGAATATTAGTTTCAAGTTTCAAGACTATTCCTACGGATGAATGGAGGGCGTAACTATAGAATGCACCTTGCACTATTTATGAGTGAATTCCCCGCACACAGGTCATACTCCAACGAATTATTTTTAACACGCACAACCGAAAACGTTAGGTTTGATGAACACCTTACACAGCAACATCCATGCCATCCTAGAGAAAACACGTGGGAGTTCATCGTTGTTTCTTGATATCCGCATGATTTGAAGGTGTGGCAGGAGAGTTCAACAATCCTTTTTTCTCAAGAACACGTGGACTGATCAGTAATTTTACTTTAACAGCTCTGTGACTATCAGCTGTCAACATGTTCCATTTCGAATACTATTTGACAAGAACCAAAGCACTTTTTGCGTGGAAATACTGTCGATTGGACAAAATAATTTGCGGGATAAAAAGTGCTCATGGAAAACATCTGCCTATCTCGATTTGTTAAGAAATTCAGTCAGCCGGCTCAAAAGGAACGGGTGAAGCTAAATGTTCCCAGAAAGTAGCCCCGAATCGTTCCTTCAAAAGGGAAGGTGCAAGATTACTAACACCGAACTATTTTCATATAGCTATCAGCAAGATTTTCACTGCGGTTCAGTTAGTTGTATCTTACACAACCTTTCGCACCGCAGCATCCTGGTAAAATATCCGGTCTTTTAAATCTCATATCACCAACCAATATCAGTGTGGGTGCACAGCCAACCACATTGATAAAACCGAGCGCCCGTTGTGGACCGCAATTAGGAAGCACATACCAAGCTGGGTTAAATGCCAGATTACACTATCGATCGATGCCAAGTTAGTAGCTGCCACTACCACTAGAACCTGCATGCAACCTGCCTCAGCTCTGGTCAGACCCTTGTTGTTGACACCATCAGCCGGACATGACCCAAGACTTCAAGATCACTTACAAGGCCACCAATCCGCGCTTCCTTTGATATGCAGGCAGAACAGGTCCATTCTATGCATATAAGAGAGACTGGTTTTTACTTTTTCACTACCCTGGCAATGACAGGATATTTACACCAACAGATTATTGTTATTTCATTGTAGGTTGTTTGGCGGTTTGATTTTGGTGAGAAAAATTTAACAGTCGGTAGTAGACACTCATAAAGATAAAGTGAAGTCTTTCATGGCATAAACTGTACAATATAGAGTTATTTTTCTAAGTCATTTTTAGAAAAGGATGATTTATATGATGATTGTTGTTACTACTATTATTTCTATTGATTTTGTAAAGTTGCTGTTGTGAGTCATTATAGCGGTTTTGTGCTCAGCTGACTTGACTATTGCGTGAAGAAGCGAAACGTGGTTACTTCCATCAAATTTCCATATTTCACAACGGATGTAAGACCAAACTATATGCAGTTTCTGGTGGAGTCGGTAGCATTTCTGCCCAGTGATCTGACCTCACTGTCAGGCAATTATGTGTCTGCCTTCGGACAGAACTTTTAGCACATGCTACAAGTACTTGAAGGGTTCAATCACTAGCACTTTTGTGAACGATCCGGTAGCACATGAACCTGTTACTGGCGTACTGTTCTTCATGATTTTGATTTTAGCATGAAAACTGTTGATATAGACGTGATTGCGGATACGTCAGATAAAGTCCTTCTACAGGAAACGAAGATAAGGTCGGTCAGCGACATTTCCCTCAATAATCACTCACACCAGTGTAGACAACCCAGCCTGCACATTCAGTATGCGCCTGACCAAACCGTTGTGTCGCGACTTCAACTTGTGACGGGTGTGAGTGCCTGAACAACCACAGCACTATAACAGCCTGACCGCTTACCCTCCACATACAGTTCTCATCATAATGAGACGAAAGAAAACCTTGCTTCGCCTAACCATGTGATTCGACTCCGCCTAACATTAAATTATACACAACACTTGATAACCCAAACAAGTCATGCCTCCTCGTGCTTCTCCGTCTCAAAGGATATAAATACAGAGTGCCTAGATAGAAGTCCCGAGCTACTTTTGTGCCATCGCTTTGCACTTAAGAACATCATATTCCAGTAAGTTCACGAAAAGGCTGATCGAAGATAGTGAGACCCAGGTTGGTTGCCCCCAGAAGATGTCAGCACTTCTCTAATGTTTGCGTAAAGTCGACCGCTTCAACGGCGACGTTTAAAGCTGCCGTGTTTTAGCGACGCAAATTGTATTGTTGGTAGTACTCTAATCAGCTTGACCCTCCGAGAGTAAAAGGCAAGAACGAGACACAAAGGACCTCAACTAGTATATCAATCACACATCATCGCAGTCTGTCACGAAATCAAGGGCAATGGTAACAGAACACAACTCTCATAGCTTAGACCCTCTAGCAAATAAGGGAAATGATGACCTTGAAACCAGCTCCATTTGTTGCCCAGCCCGGAAACGAAATACGGGTCTCTTAGGTTATAGAATTTTAGTGCCCATGAGCCCAGATCATTAGACGGACCAACCAGACGTAAGCATCAAAATTGAACGGCAAACAAAACGACGAGTATTTGAATTACCAAAAATGAAAATCCTGATTTTCGCGGCAAATATAGCGAACCTTCTGGGGAAAATGCTTTTTCCCAACAACATGTTGATGCAACTTCGACTCTTTGTCAAGTGTCTTATGTGAAACTGATTTCAATTCAGTATCATTGCTACCGCGTCCCGTAAACTCAAACTCATCAAGCTGATGCAACTGTCTATCGGCTTACTAGGTAAAAATTTACATTTGTAGCCCATACAATAAATGCAGCTTCAGGAATCGCCTTTCTAGTGCTGTAGGAAGTAGGTTGAACAGGTATAAAAATTATATATATAATTGGTGGGGATTTGTTGAGTGTGAACCACTTGCAAGCCACAATAGCATCTACGTTCAGTTAGAATTCTCAACCAGAAACTTTCGGATGTATGACTAGACTAGCATACTGCTGCCGTGGACACTCATCACGGTGGAGGGGATAGGTTCTATTGATAAGCTTCAACATGAGCATGAAAATTCAATAAGAAATCTTTTCTTATTGCTTTCTCTTATTAGGTTTAGTGTGTTGTTGCTTGATTCAGTTTTAGATCGATACTGTCTACATTGTTAGTTCAGTACCCCCATCTTTTTCATCTCCTAGCTATCTAATCGAACGGTGACTAGTGCAATATATAGCTTCGTGTATCAACCCTATTGCAATCGATTTCAATCTTACAATTACCTGATGTGAAATAAACTAATCAAGCCTGATCCTTGTATCGTGACCGATGAGATGGGTCCAGAAGTTTACGCACAGTAAATTTTGCGTTACTTAACTGGCATGCTTTAACTTTTTCCGGGGAAAACTACTTGAAACTTCCGAAGGAGATCGTCTGTAGAGTCAGTTTGAATGTCAGGACTGTAATCAGTTATGTTTAATTCACATCAGCCAACTGCCAAATTAATTGTGATTAGAATTAGGTGTTAGATAGCTGAGGCTGGGGTTTACCTATGGCTATTATAGTTGAGAAAGAAACGCATAAATACGACTTATAACAAGGATACTATGAAAATACTTTTACACCTTTTCCTACAGCAGGAGGTTTAGGAAGACTAACTGGCATTTACTGATAAGAATATTAAGACCCGCTAAGCGGATAAGGAAAGTCACAAACTACAGAAATGTACGATGTTAACACGCTAGAACGATATAGTCGGAATGACTTGGAAAAGTGGTAAGCTCAAGATCCCAGCAGTAATTAAAGAAGCCAGAAGACCGGTTTTGCAGGATAGTAGTACCATCTTGTAGGCTCTCGTCAGTTGCTACACTTAACAACGGTGAACATCAAAAAACATTTAAGCGAATTAAGTTCATATACCCAGTCAGTGCATACACTCATCTGTCATTGGTCAAAACCATGGCAGACGGAGGTTCAAGGTTAACAGCTTTTGCACGCATGACAAGCAGCGCCTCGAGTGACTTGAGGATGACGGGCTTGTGATGACGCATCAACACACGGAAGGCGTTTGTCGGGTTGACCACATGTCCGGTCTCCAACACGAGCCTGGCGATCGAAGAGGCCGGCTTACGTTCTTTGTTGTTGTTGTCGTGTCGGGTCACGCCACACATCAAGTCCTCAATATACTTTGGCACATGTTCCTTCATTCTAAGGCGCAAGGATCGATCAGTTCTGCCAATGTAAACGTCACCGCAGCTCCAGGTGAACTGGTAGATACACTGTGAAGCGGACAGCTCTGGCATTCGTGTCTTAATGTGAGGAAGTGTGAGTGACTTAGTGCGACTGAGTAAACGCAGTGTAGCTAAATTGTACGTATGTTGGATGACCTGTGTCAGTCGTCGCGTTAGAAATGACATATTACTATCTCCGTTGTACGGTAACTGCATGTATACCGGTTTCTTTGAGACAGACGCATCTTGTGGATTAACTATTTTCCGTTTAAATCGCGTAAAAATCCCCAGTGTAGTCATGAAAAATACTGTGTAGCGAACAAGCTCGTTTTCAGTGATTCATCGTCAGGCTAAATACATCACATTTATATAACATTTTACAGGGGAATCATTAAAGGGGGTAAATGGGGAACAGGTAGTTAATCAGGTCAATTAGTTCAGTATCGCGCTGCAGTCAAATACCCACTTGAACCGTGGGTCTTGTCAGACTAACAGGGTGTGGGGTTGGCCATGGCAGATCCAACGCCTGAACAAAACGTTTCTGTGCGCACAGGGGTGGGTTGTACAGGCGAATTCCAATGGCTTCATCTGTGGACAGAATCCTACGCTTCATTGTCCTCGACTGAGTGGCTTTAACTCGGTAGATTGGGCGAAATGCGTCCGTCACATTGACAGTGATTCGAATCCACCAGGTGCGATAGTATTGCACTGTTGACAGGTTTCGTTATTCCACTGTTCAGCCAAGCTGGGTGGTGTTCCCGGACCCGTTCAGATAAGCGTCTGGTCGTGCGGCCTACATAACTGGTTCCAAAGGAACAAGTAAATGAGTATACACAAAATGAGGCTGCAGAAACAGGCACTTTATCTTTTAGTCGTGGACACAAAACCGGATTGGCTTGATGCTGTTATTCAGAAAGGCGAGCGTGTCTTCCTTTTCAACTTCAGACGATAGCGTTAGATTTCGGTGCGAAATGTTCAATAAACCCAATAGTTTTTCTATTGTCTCTTTGTGTTGTGCGAATACTATTATGTCATCAACATGTCGACGATAAATCGGGATGTCATTTAGTGTATTTGCGAGGCGGAGTTCAATCATGGGCATTAACAATTCAATCAAAATTAATCCTAGAGGGCTATACATCGCAACCCCGTCTATTTGTTTGAACCCCATGTTTTGAAAATAAAATTTGATATTTTCAGTAAACAATTATATCAAAGGGTTCAAGATATTGGTCGGTATATGAAGTTTTATGTCATGAACTAGTGCAGTCACAGATAAAGTCGACCGTCTCCATTAATGGCACATCTGGCAAAACCGGTCTTCTGATTTCACTATTCAAATTTGTAACTGGGGAAAGATACTTTACCTTAAAGAAGCGTTACTGCAAACACAACTCTACACGTTTTATTGACAGACAGAACGCAGCTTTACTTTATTATAGAGATAATCCTAATCATCAAGCTATTCAAAAATTCGATTCAGTGAATATGTAAACAGAAGCGGTATTTGATTATACCCACCGATGATCTTGTAACTTATTCCGTTAAGACGTCCAATATTCAATTAATCACAAAGTCTGGCTAAGGCAACGTGTTAATCTTCCCGAGAAGTATCCATAGAAAAAGCTATAAACCTATGTATGCATCATGTAAGAGCCGTACCAATAGGCGCAACTTAAGATCACGGAAAAATCCTTACGGTAACTCTACGTACAGCTGACACTTTCAGATTCCCGATGTGGTCCCCACTATTGGTTTGCCTCTGCATAATGGAAACACTGCCCCAAATTTCTGGTTGTCCGGGAAATATGAACTGGACTACACGTGCTAATGCAAGAACTACAACTATTCATACTCTGTTAGGTGATGTTTTTTGCCTCGTTGATCTGTGAAGTTCTATTTGTCAACCCACTCCCACTCCATGTTGTTGAACTTCACATTGTGTTCGCCTCTACCACTGATTGAACGTACTGAGGTTGGCTGTGCAAACACTTGTTTGCACTCACGTTCACAATGTTAACCCCCTAAACCATCGATGTTATTCAAACAGCCAATTCGGATCATCTGCCGCTTTGAAGATTTTTGCCTGCAATATAGGTAATGAACACTAAAGGAGAAGTGGCAGGTTTACTAGTGAAAGCAGAGTAGAGAATTAGTATGTTTGGTAACAGTCTGTTGAGACTGGAAAGTTACATTTACTAGGTGGTATGGAGAACCGATTATGTAACTCAGCAGTGAGAAACTGAAATTTGCCGTTCAAAAACACTGTTGTATTTACCTCGAACTCCCTTTCTTCATGTGGACAAAAAATTTTACAAAATCTTTACTAACTGAGGCAGTAAAATCACAC
>JTDE01021139.1:33528-43894 GCA_014338405.1 Paragonimus skrjabini miyazakii
CGTCACACCGCGTCAAGGTCCAGTCTCGTTGTGACAGGACGAATTCTAACATGACAGAGATTGGTTTCTGATGTTGCAGTTTAAAATTGTCTGGTTGAAACCTCCATACAACTACGAAAGCTGCGATTAGGTGTATGATGTTTGACATGGAACGCAGATTTCTTCGACAGTTCCCTGGCATGCTCATCGTAGTCTGTTTGATTAACTGCACATGTCTCATCACCTTGCATCGAAAAAACCAAAATGATAGTTGAAACAATACCAACGAGGATGAGGGATTACTGAATAGAACTATCAGTCGGCCCTCACAAACTACAGTAAGTCGCATTCTGAAAACATGGAGAAGTTTACAGCCCACTTAAAAACAAAATATGCTAGTATCAAAATAATTTACGACACGAGGGCCGTAACATTTCTGCCTTGTCTCAGTATGGTGGTCCATGTGAGCAAAAGATGCGAAAACGTCCTAATGCATTCGCAAAACGGTAGCCCTCGCAGGGCGACTAAAGTTTAGATGATTTAATGAAGATCGCCGTAGGTATGGTATCAACGTAAAACAGAATAATCACATTTTGCCTACCTTGAAGTAAAATATTTAAGGCTCGTTGAAACAAGTCCAAAGTATTTTGACTGAATTGCAACAAGACTCGGTCTTCAAACTGATCGGCGATTTCAACAGAAGGGAGTTGTTCTTTCAAGTAGCGCATGAAAATGACCAGATTATGATGAACTTCATAGTCTGCATCTTCTGGCATCAGGCTATAGTTGCGTGACATTTTTAAGTCGATTATCAGTCCACGACCGCAAGATAGTTTTAGAGCCAGAGGTGTTCCAATGGATCTGGCAGAAGAGAAGAGAGCAATGGTGAGTACAATGGTTTTGTAGAGTAAATTGAGTCAACATCATATCAAGCCAGAAGAATGATAGCTATAAAACATCAAAGAAAATAATGCTTTGTATAGAATATAAGTGGCATTTTAGAGAATGACCGTAAAAAAAGACACATTATTTCGGCAACTATAGGAATTTTCGATGTAGCTTTACTGTTGGTGTTTTGGGCTGCTTCTTCGGAATACACTCCTCTCTTTGTCAGAAACGTTTCTGTAAATCGGTTTCTTATCATTTCTGGCTTGTCAATTCCCGGTGATGAAGTGCATAAACAGACTTCAGACCGCTTCATAACTTGCCCTGCATTAACATCCGGTAAAATGCTGTCACCAGCTGCCAACTTCATGTGGCAGTGCCAAACGAAAGAGCACACTGATATGCACTGACTCACCTACAGATTATGTTTGACCTACGCGTTCCGGCCATTAAACTTACAATACAACCATCAGGCGTGTGTATGCTCAAATTACACACGAGCGTAAAGATGACCTACCGATGTACGTACACATTCATATTAGCATATTTAGGAGTGATTGAAAACGATAGTTCGTATAACAAATAAACATTGCTACCAGTTAACTTCAATAACTCACAAAAACGTTCATTGAATTGGAATGATAGAGAAAATTCGTATTTCAATTCGGAAGAATGAAAAAGTCAGTCTTTGTACTGTTTCGCATTCAAAGTTGTGCAACCTCCAACCAGGTTCACAATGTCCTAGTAGTGTAAGTAGGTTTATAACTTTTACTTGAATAGACGTTGGATAATGACTACAAAGTGTGACACTTAAAGTTCGATTAATTCACGTTGGTGTTTTCACCTGGACTACCGTATGGTTTGACACTCGTCAACTACGTTAGAGACGAATGTGTGCGTATGTGTATCGATCCTGAAAACTTGGGCCAATATGATAAAATTCTTTAGATAACTGCAAGACCTAACAAAGGAAGGATAACTTGTCTGATTGTTAACAAGCTCGGAGCAGTCCGTTGATTAGATTAACACAACAGGATATTAAAATGGATTCAAAGCCAAGAATGGAATGATCCGATTTTAGTAAAATCGATTTCCACATTCAACAGCCCGAAGTTACTGTTCAGAAAATTGATATAAAAGTGTACAGACCAAAATGTTTAACAATAGAATCTTAGGTGGAGTATTCTACAAGTTGAATGATTGTGCACTGTTAGCAATCACATTCAAAACCAAACTAGAAACAAATGAACTCCGTCACACCATCAGTCATTGTGACTCACATATACCAACAATATTTTGTGTGTGATCGAAATCAATAAAAAATACTCAGGTTGGGTGAGTGCGCGATCACGATCAAAGTAGAGTAGAACCACACACTGTCTTTTCCGTAGATGTAACAGTGCTCTATCAAGTGGATAAGTCAGTTCGAACATCAGAATATTGAGAAAAAGTGAATTAGTCAATAAATATGTTTTCGTACCTTTGTTTCTCCAGAAATGGAGGGACTGGTATTGCTGCCTAACAAGCGAAGCACAACAGATGTACGCACATACAAAGTACACCTACTCAAAGCTTACACCTACAACTTCTTGAATAAGAAATACATTGGAAAATGCAGCTTGAGATCTCTAAGGCGGTGGTGAAAAAACTCGGTTTTATTAGGTCGTCATACAGGGAAACGGTGAGATTAGCAACTGTCGAGTTTCGTGCGCATCACAGAACAACTAACATGCAGTACAGGTAACCCCATCATTCAACTGTCCTCTGGCGGTTAATGCCACATTTCAAGTATAGTTGACCTAGGTTTCTCTTTCAGTTTCATGTTCATTCTCTTGCCAGCCGCTGTTAAACAGGCTGGCGTTTAGGAAACCGCAAGATGTTTATTAAAAATGATTCATATATACCTGAAGAAATGAACTGAAGACGGTTCTAAAATTTCCATATTTAACGTGCATGGTTTCCACCTGACAAACAGTTACCAGAAGCTGTAGTCTGATTGAAGCATTTCGAATCATTTACAATGTTTGTCAAACAACTTTCAAAGCTCTAAAGCTGCAATTGTTACCAAGGACGGAAATTATCACCATCATCCTCTGCAATAAACTAACTTGCGCAAATCCTCCATCACCGTCAGTAAGTTGCCCTGAAACAAAGTCAAGTCCAAGAAAAACGTTAAGCACGTGATATCGACGAACGTCTGTTGACGGGAACGTGTGCTATCCATGCCTGTTTACTATTGCCCCCACCTCCCTGTGCCCCTTTCAGCCATCTATACTATCTATACTATCAAATACCGCTCAAAAAGTTAATGATTTCTGTGATTTCAACTTGGAGAGAAGTCCTAGTCGAGGGGTCATCGATTGGAGTTAACAGACAGTAACTGTGTCTCCTCTCGAGGCGATCGGGCAACCTGATAATTTCCCACAAGCAAAAGTGGTTGAGCGTTCACATATGATAATTCGGTTGTGCCTAATGTGAGGTCAATGGCGCAGTGGTAAACACGGTTGCCTCATGAACAGCGTGGTCATGGTTCAAGTCCCGGCAGTGGCGATAATATGCACTACTGACGAACTCTAATATGAACGAAACTCGAGTCTAGTGCTTCTTTTCGAAAGATGCCGACTGGAAAGTGTATGGGAATGCGACAGCTGCGATCAATTGTGGGTGATGTTCAACCTATATGAAAATCAAAATCCCCTACTATTCATCAGTAATCTATACTATGTATTGGAATACACGGCTTGTTTTGTGTGTTCATGCATAATTTGCATATTACTCACGTAACTTCAGAAGCCAGATAATAACTATTCAAAGTTATTGTTTACATAAATTCATTTCCATGGATTCTCTAGAAATATGAGGTGCGATCAGTCTGATAAGAATAAATCTTTTCAGTACTTAAATTTCCCAAATTACTGTTTTTCTTTGATAGTAAATATCACTCAGGAACCTGCTAATATCTGCAGCATTCCAAAGGGAGAATATTATTGCCATCATTTTTCATTACAGGTATACAAAAACTTTCGTGTCGGTGTTATTTTACATGCGGCATTCGATAAACTTAATTCTTAGCTACTCAGGAAACATTTTACATCTCAGTAGTTCTATGCATTCTTACACCACCTGGGTTTGAGATCATAAAAATCCGGGTCCAAAGCAGCACGATCACTAATTGTTGTATTGGCGAAATTAAGCAAATATATTTTTTATTACACACAAAATATTTGACTAGGGTGTAAAAGTAATAGAATGACCGATCAGTAGCAGGTTTCTAGTGATTTAGGAGATAAGTTGTGATGAAAATCCATTCGATTCCTCATTTATTCAAACTCTGACACAATAGAGGATCCAACAAGAGACAAATCCAAACGTTGCGTAAATGATACCATATAAGGATTGGACGAAAAGCCTTAATGTTACACTTCCTGTTGGTTGCTACGTTCTTTACCCTATATTGCACTAATCAGCTTACAGTTTGACTTTCCAGGCGTCAATACGACCAATGAACGACAGACTCTGATTACTTTAATAGTCATGTACGTGTATAAATGGGGGTTCTTGTCTCATGAATAAGAACTGCTTATTGCCACCGGTATGAGGCCTTTCTATTACTTTTGTGGGGAGTTCAGTTCAAGTAGGATTTCTAGAGTCATTCAAGGTCCCTAATTACAAGTATAACACAAATGTCACTCTGAGCTTTCTTAAGGTGAGTCTCAGTTGTTCAAACGACTTGATAACAGCACTGTTCTTCCTCTTCAACCCCATGTTGATTTCTTAAGAGTTGAGTTGACCTGGCTAGGTAACGTTGAACAGTCATCCAATTCAAACGACGTTCTTGGTCACTACACAAAGCGTCACCAAGTCTGAGAGATTACTTGAGACCTATTTCGATGTTAAACTAACATTCGCTTCAAGTATAGCCGAGAAGGAGGAGGTGAATTTATATCTGCAAATGGATGTTGTAGACAATGAGCCGCAGAAAGAACAAGATAGCATACAAACTTTGGGAAGTTCATTCTTAACAGATATTGAAGCATCGCGCGGACGCCACAAATTACAAAGGTCAAGTAATATGTCACGTGAGTTAGCTACTTGAACAACAATAAAAAATCAAATGAAATGAACAGAATGACACTCACAACATATGCCCATTTACGATTATGGCCAGGCGATCGCAAAGAGATTCGCCTTCGTCAATAAAATGCGTTGTAACCAAGCAACCACGTTTGGTTCCTCTGATACAATTCAGTAGTGTTTTCCTGTAAATCGAGAAAATTTTCATTGAATCTCATTGAAATGGTAAGAATATCTGAAATTTTCAAGCGTTTATATGATTTTGTGACCCAATCACTGATCACTTAGTTGCTAGCCCAAACCCAGATGCCCTCTATTGCCAACATCTGGCGAAACTAGTGAGATAACTACTGAAAGCTGCTTATTTCTATAGAAGTTTATGGACTATAACAACAACCGCAGCCTGACTGTATCGCCGTTTTTTTTGTAAAAGCTTCCAGGTAAAATTAGCTGGTTTTATCGAGAAGAATCTACTAGAATGTGCATGTTGGAGTGTAACAAGTTGATGAATGGTGTATCCCTTCATCATTTAAAAACTTTTTCTCAGTAAATGAAACTCAGGCTAATAAAATAAGATGAATTGATATACACTATAGAGAGAGCACTTCAGGGAAATTAATCTCTCAAGGATGCACATCTGTCCATTCTCAGAAACACAAATTCATCCTCGCAACATACCTCACCAGTACACGGACGAGTCTGTTGCCAGTAGTATGCATTGTATTTTAAAAAAATTGAGCAGTAACAGCCTATAAGTTTGTACAACTTTTAATTTTTCTCAACATCAGATTATGGATTAAGATAATATTTGCTGTTCACATTGCTTGAAGATGTCAACTCCAAGGCCTCCATAATTCTTGCTACACTGAAATGGGTTAGTCATTGCTTGTAAGTGTTGAAATTAAGCTGGAGTAACTTACGGAGAGGTGAGAGTAAATTTGCCCTGCTTCCTGATGCAGTACAATATTAGCATACGGTAGCTTAAATTCTTTCAGATATAAGTGGTTTCAACGAATCACTTTTTTCAATAAAAAACAGAACGAATCTGCTCACTTACTAAAAATTACTCAAATAACACTAGAATCTTAGTGCTAACAAATAGTAATTATGACTTTTCGAACCAGAATGGCAGCAGCGCGTAGAAAAGACATGAATTGTGAATAAAATACTGTATAGTTCATTGTCAGTTAACACCATGATCACAACTTTACTAACTGCGTTGTTGTAATATCCACTAATTCTGGACGAGTTGTGGTAAAACGAAAAGTCCATGTATGAGCAAGGTATCATCAGAAAAATCATTTGTATTTTGTAGTCACTGTGAATTCAAGGTTTCTTTAATATACACAATTTTGTCTATGACTCTGACCGATAAATTTCAACCACTTATTTGTTTTGGCTTGAAATAATACATTTGACTTCTTCAACGAAAAGCATAGAGTCGGCTATTTTAACATTAGCCCGATGTTCTACAGCTAGTCAATGATACCAGGTGATAAATAGGATCGGACAGATATATTTTGTCCACAATAAACAGAAATGAACAATAAATTGCAAAAATACTACACATTAGCGGTCACGATGATGATTTGGAAATTTTCACTGAATCATTTCGAACTTCATCTCTTGGTCGGATAAGCATCAAGAATAAGTTGAAACGGGCGTTTAAAGCTACTTATGAAAGTAGACCAGGCGAGGCATTCATATAAACCTTAAAAATTATGGTCAAGTGAATGACATACAACCCGCATAGATTGGAAAATCTACGTAATCTTTGGTTAAACACTTGTTTGTCATGACATAACGAGTGATTACTGTTGTAACTGAATACTTGGATATCAGTAAGTCGCAATATGTCGGAGAAACAGTTTAGCTATCATGAAAATAATCCAAACTGCCATTAGTTTGATAAACAACGTTACGTGCTAGCACTATAAAGGATTTCAGTTTGACTGAGTCACCGCTCACATTGCACTAATTCCCATATAGAAACTTCCCAGCAGGTCCTGGTGTCTATCTGCAAGACAATGTATAACGCACCCATGATCCTCCGCCCTTGCAACATACCTTTATGAACCGGCAAAGTTGATAGACTTAACATCTGAAACACATCAGGTCAATCAATTAATGTATTAAATTACCCCCATAAGCTTAAAACTTTGGCTCGAAATCTCAAGTCATCGACTGCTAAACACCTGGTAAAAACAGGTAACCAACTTGACCTAGTAAACTCATTCAAGTCAATGTAACGGAATCGACATCCAAAGTTACTGGCTTTCTACGAGGCGATACTAGTCCAACTGTATGTTGTATTTACAAAAATGGTTGAGGCAACTTATGAAGTTGCGATTGTCCTAATAACCAAACTCGGTTTGTCTGTAGACAAACCGAGTTTGGTTATTACTTCGGTTTTTACTTGCTTGGTGTATATAACTTACACGATTTACGCTTGTGACTGAGGAGAACAAACACAACGTTATCCTACCGTAGCATGTCTTTCTTCTACTTTGATAAAGTGGTTAGAAGGAAATCGATATTTCGGGAAAACATCCGTTTTCACAAAACACAATGGATGGTCATGTTTTCAGTATGGATGCTGATTTATCAGTTCTATAATTTATCGAACCACTATTATGTAAACAATTCACAATGGCTTTATAAAGACAGTATCAGAAATAAGTAAACACCTAGACCATTTCAGAAGCGGCGTGCAAGCCCCAGAGGCTTTTCTCCTTTCAACAGCGTCACATTTGGAAATTCAACATCCGTGCCTCATGATAAAGCAGCCATCGACATCGTGTATCGAAACATACTGCATCAAACTGGAGGGCTGTCTATCAACTGTGCAAAAAGCGGTATACTCAATTAGATATGGAATAAAATTTCTGCGCGATCTAATGATATCAAGTTGTTACCCAATAAGGTGTACTGAATGACAAAGTAGGCGGAAACAATCACACGAAGATGAAAGAATTGTTTCAGAAATACGCGGTGTTACGTTAACGAGACAATCATAGGTTGTTATTCAATAGTGATGGCGTAGATCAAGTGACAAAGTGTCATACAATCATATCACGTCCGCCCTGTGACACCTAGTCGTTGGTACATCAGCCGATGAAGATGGTGATATTGCTGTGATTGCAATAGATGTTGGGCCTGAGAAAGTTGTTTACTGTATAATATCCATTACAAATATAGGACAATATAAAACAACAAACTCAATAACTATTTTGTACGGCTGTTGTGTATTCATCTCCTTGACAGTGATGCAAACAGATTCTTTCTGGTGATGTCACACATGGTGTATATACACATTTTTTTGTTTTTGCTTTTAGTCCCCAGTTTTTGTGGCAGTGAAACATGTTCTTTAGTTTCCGCGTCCACCAGCCGTGCTATACTACTCACAAACGACGTTGTACGTTATATAACGGATACCAGAGCTGTCCAATTTACAGTGTTCTTGCCAGTTCACACGCTGGTGCGGAGACATCTACATTAGCGAGACTGATGGAACCCTTTATCTTTGACATGCGTCCCGAAATGTATTCAGGTCATGAGGTATAGGATGAGTCAACTTGACCAGGCCAGATGCTTCCATTCAGTTACTTCGACCACCGGCCATCTTACAGAGATCAGTAGCATAAACAATGCATCCAATATATTAATCGACTATCTCAAGTCGGTTGACCTGAAATCACTCGTTACTCACAACAGAGCGAAAGTTACTAACTTTGAAATTCTGTCTGTTATGAGCGTGAGTAACGTCACAACAGAATACATGTTTTGTCTTTCCAAGCTGTGCTCTATGTCCCAACTGACAGAGGCATACAAAAGATGTGTTAGATATTTACGGTGCTATACTTATCACTGTCAGCGAAATAAACCAGTCACTTTATATCGAAAAACGTTACACAGAACAAAATGAATATCGTCATTCACACTTCAGGTTAGTCAGGACAGAGCAAACAAATTTCGATATAAATTAAAAAATCACCACAACATGAACCATGCTGGACAATCAACAGAAGTGTCTATGATCTATAATTCTACTTCAACATACCGCGTGTCTGTTAAAGTGTCTTACAGGGTACATACGTGTTCAAGCAAACCTAAAGGTAAATGTGTCAAACCGGGAACGATAATGAAACGGCACTGATTAAAACACGCTCGCACGAAAGCCAACAGTAGCGGTACAGAGACTGACCATAAATTTCTTCTGGAACGCGGATCGACTCCACAAGACGGTTCGTCCATGATTACCAAACTCGGATCACCTACTAAACTGATTGCCATAGACAACTGAAAGAGAGGAAAACATACAAGAATGATGACGGTAAAATCTAAAAGTGAATAAAACTCTTAGGAAATGCAATTTTCCGCCACTGACCTACAGGAATCAGCTATCTTGGATGTGGATTTGGGTAACATATCATAAGTGCATTGTAGTAATTACTTAAAGAGAGGTGTATCTGACCTTGTTCAGATCAGGTAAAAATGACATTTGAAGGTGATCTAACTATGATAAATATGAACTTCAGTACAATACTAACAAACAATAACTGCAGTTTATCCACCGCTTTGCCAGCTATGAAACCACATCTGGAGTACAACAACCTCACATTCACATCCGACTGCCCACCTATACCACAGCCATGGAATAAACCAACTAAGTGAGAACAGAAATCGACTCGATGGGGTACTTCCAACAGGTAAAGCCTTAATCCGCTGAAGTTCCTAGTAAATATTGAAATCCCACTATATATGCACACGTACTATTAAATAAAAATTTTCTGGCAATTTCTCATTATTATACATCGCCTCCCATAAAACTGTCACCGTCCAGATGTAAGCACAGGACTCTGTAATTGAATGAATGCAGCTACGGCTTCACTCGCATCAGGATCAACAATGATTTGCGTCAATGTAAGATGGAACAAATTATTTCATTGACCGGATGGCCGTTCTCAGTCACAGCCTTGCCAGAGTTTGTGCAAATTAACTTCAGCTACACGATTACGTCTGATGTGACTCTGATACTGGCAGGCTGTGACATTTGACTGTTCGTTACGAGGTGGCGAAAACTCGTAAAACAATTTTAAGCGTTTACTTCTGCGTGGCGGCTACAATCATCTTAACCTGCCAGAATGGACCGGCTGATACACTCTACTGTACTGGCGGGAAACAATGAAATTTTTCCTGTTAAATGTTCATAGCTGCAACCAGTATGTACTGTACTATACAGACAGTCAAAAAGACAGTTCGAAGGTGAGAAAGCAAAGTTAGGCATATCATTTTTGAAATGAAGAGGTGCTACCCGCAGAGGAAAGCGGTACAACCAGCAAAACAATAAGTCACTGGCCGTGGCTCAGCTAGTCAGTTTCCAGCTTCAAGTAGAATTTTCTCTAAATTCTCCAATTCCGTCTATGTC
>JTDE01021139.1:43994-62238 GCA_014338405.1 Paragonimus skrjabini miyazakii
CTTATACAAATCCTTGATGAAGCGGTCAGTGGAACAAAGCAAAATAACATGGCAGAGACAGCTTAAAACGCGGCTATAGACGTGTTGTCCTCTTATCGAGACGAAGCACTGTGTTTGCGTTTCACTCCTGATGGAACTCGCCAACAGTACACATCCTTGCCACTGTCAGGAGTTGATCATCTGCCATGTCATCACAAGACAACTATGTGCACCGTCATCATCACCATCATCATAGCCGGACCAAAAGGTACTGTGGCTCGGTCCGTCGCTCACCTCAGCAGTGACGTGGGATATCCTGGAAGAAAACGCTACTAAGAAGTTTGAGAATTAATAAATGACTAAGCGGAAGAGTTAGAAATATTATGGATACAAGTATGCCATCGACTGCGACACATCGCCATCTCGGATAGCAGCTCTGACCAGCGATTTGATTGCTCACGAGGACCCCATCCAGGCAGACGACACCTACCCACTCTGCTCAATGTAGCAGTCAAGGTCTTCATATTTCGTGGCCACGTTGTTGCTTGACAACCATGTGGTTTCACCCAACTGTTGGTGGCCTTAGTATATGATGCCCGGTTCGGTGAATGATCATATGACATGCGGAGTACGTGAACCAGCCATCGCAAGCTCAGTACCTTGATTAGTTGACCAATTGATCGCGCATCCCTAGCGTTCCGGAATACGCGCCGGCGAACTGCCATATTGCTCACGCGATCGGTCCGTTTAATTTGGACAAATTGGCGGATACAACGATGGTCAAACAGAGCAAGCCAGTTGATATGTTGTCTGTGAACAGACCACGATTCCGAACCATAAAGCAAAATGGAACGCACACAGACATTATATACTCTTCCTTTCAGTGACAACCGAACGTCTTTTCTACGTTACAGATGACGCCGTGCACCACGATGCCGTTGGTCTCATTAGGCACGACTGAATTATAACATGCAGACGTCTAGACACATTAGCGTGTGAATCTTTCTCGGATTACCCGGTGGACTCGATAAGAGATAGGGTAAGTATCCTATTAACTCCAATCAATGGCCCCCAGCTAGAACTCCTCTCCAAGTTGAACTCGTAGGTGTGAATAAATGATTGAGAGATTTGACTATCGATGGGCGGGAAAGATTTTGGTTGTCATTATTCGAACAGCACTCACCAATGATTGTAACGGCCATGACACGTATGGCTTGACTGCTCAATAGTAACACTGTTGGATACCAGCGCCAACTGTTCGCCGAACTCCACAGACTCAAACTCTGTCCTAAACATTCAACGGATTCCACAATACACAGTAAAATCAGTGGGTTAGCCGGTTCAGACATAACATACCTCAGCTCCCAGAAATGCTTCCGTTCTCAACCGGTAGGACATGCGACGTTGGTAGCGAATGGTTCAACTGTTGTCAAATTCCTGATTTATACAACTGGGCATTGTTTACATCATAAAATCTGTCGTACTCAGAGACATTCTTTTCTTTCCCAAACCGTCTGTCCTCGAGAGAAAAAAATTGATTCAATCGCAATTAACGGAACTGTTCAGAATGTTCTAGGGGTGACCTTGGTCAGTTTTTACCCGGCTGACTTATTTTCCGTCATGCCCTTTATTGAACTTAACCATTTTTTTCGGTAATTGTCGTTCTGTTTGATGATTCAAGAATGTTTTTTGATCAGTTCACACGATATTAATGCCTTGCATTTTTTCGCTTTGCCACACACGTTTTGGGGCGAAACAAAGCTGTTTTTTGCATGTGCCTTTTGGCTTATCTTGGAAACAAATACAGGAACAGCTGCGGTACTCTTCGAGACCGAGATTTCCGTGTTAATTATTACAAATAGGAGAGTTCGATTTCTGTCAAGCATTGCACTATATCCAGAACGAACCAGTGTATCGTTTCAAGAGATCACAACAATTTTTCAACTGCGTCAGTTAGGTTAAATAAACCTGAGTGAATTGTTTTTTACACATCAGCTATATCATACTTTGGCCAACATGAGTGATTTATTTTCACCTGTTAGAAAATAGTACAGAAATCGTGAGACAATTTGTTCCATTGTATGTCGAATCATGCAATAGTGCCTTGATTGGTTAGTACCAAATATTAAAAAAATTTGATACAACCACTTCGTCTCCTCCATTAATATTAAAGTGTACAATGCTTTAGATTGCGAAATGAAATTACCAGTAACCAAATCAAACTGTGTTACTAACATGCAGATGCAATTTAGTTGTAACATTGGTTATTATCCGATTGGAAGCTAAGAATCAACTACTCAACTACTCACTCGATTTGAGTATTCATGTGACTAACTCGATGAGTGACAAGTTAACATAAATTAATTATGAATAGTTTCGACTGAATTTCGGGAATTTAGATTGTCTTAAATTGAACACTGACCACAGTTCTAAAAGCCGGTTCAATTCGAAATAACTATGACACGTCAATTAAGTAAACAGAGCGCAGCAGTTTAGCAAAGCGAGTAAGACATAATCCCCCTAGTCAGCAAGTTATTCCAAATCACACCGTTTCATCTCGCCAGCAGAAATATCAATAAAGAATTGCAGTATATGGACACATTTACTTAAGACGGCTTCTGAGGTTAATAACTGGCAGAAAAGGCAGACGACTACTGTAATATGCAGTCATCTCTAAGTCGCTGTTCCCTGATTGTTCAACTGGAAGTAAATTTAACATCAAAACGACGCAATGTTTTTCTACTTGTAACAGAGTTAGGTTCAATCTAAACTTCTAAGAATATATGCTACGGTGACATTTGGATAGTTTCTACTAGGCTCACGGATTTGACAGCACATTATTACAAATCCATACATGTTAGCTTGAGAGTTTACATGCTGTGGTGAATTCGGTTTAGTTGAGACGAGAAAACAGTAGTGAAGGTTCGGGGATTTAGGTTATTTCAAAATTGAACACCATCCAAACTTGATTCAAACCATGCTCAGTTGGTTCAATGAAGACAGTAATTCCAACCTAACTCAGAAGTCCTGATCACGGGGTTATCGATTGGATAGAACAGAGTGGTTCTGTTCATTCTCCTTTCGAAATGATCGGGCAAGCTGAACACTATTCATACAAGGTTGTGGTTGAGCGTCTGGATTTGACTATTCGGCCATGCCTATTGTGAGGTTGTTGGCGTTGTGGCTAACACGCTAGTCTCAAAAGCACGAGGGTCAGAGTGTAAACTCCGATCCGGACAAGGATATGCACTACTGATGAGCTCTAATAAGAGCGAAACTCGAGTCTAGCACCACTTTCTTTTCGAAAGGGGCCGACTGGAAAGTACATGTGAATGCAACAACTGTGATCGATTGTGGGTGAAATGACGTTTACGCTAACTCTCTCATCCCCGGTGTCTGCTTGCCTGTTGGTTTAATTTTCTTATACTGAAATATACTCAAGCAGCATCAACAGTTGCAATTTCTTCGATATCTGTTTTTCAGTCTAGAAATTGTTACCAAGTCTGGCATCCAGTTAGAATTTCCGTGCATCAGAAAATACCACATTCATCTTGGTTACATTATCCTCTTCCTTAATTATGAAAACGCTAGAGCCTTTGTCTAGCTCGAGGGAGACTAGAACACTGCACTACAGATCGACTGGATAAGTAAGGAAAGTTTATTAGGAAGACACTGGTAGATAACGGCTATCCTGAAACGTTTTTGGATACCCACAGTAAGAAGAAAGAACCAAAAGTGGTTAATTTGTTATGTGAAGGAAAAAACATATTTCTGTAAATCCAATTCATGGATGTCCACCTGACCAACAACAAGAGTCACAAATTGACGTCGGCATTGCAACACACCCACCCAACTACCCAACTGCGAGTCCTATTAAGCACTAGAGGCTTGGCTAGTCATGGCGGTGACACATACTCAACCGATCAGTCTGTCTCCCACGTAATACATCAGTTTCATTGTAGTTGCAGTGACGTCTACATAGGCTGGCCAGAACGGGGCTTGCATCAGCGTATGGCGGAGCATGTTCCCAAGTGGTTACCAATTTTAATCTCCAAAATCGACCTGCTGTCTGTAGCAAACTCGAAGAGCCCAGCCTCACTGATCACCAAGCCCATCTTAGCAACCGGCCACCTAGTTGACCCTGCCAAATCATTCAAGATATTGCTACATAATCGCAACCCGAAACTATTAGCGATTAGTGAAGCAGTGCTAATCAGACAACATCGGTCAGTTTTGGGTGCACAGAAGGCGCTGACACAATCAATCTCTGCCGTTTGACTGATTGCACTATTAGCGCGCGAAATGTCAGCACTATGGATGGTAAGAATCATTGGAAATATGAGTAACGCGATGAAAAAATTTACCCGTCGTTTACATCCACCAGACAAGGAACCCGCGTAGGTATCTCTGTACCGTTCCATATTCACGGCAGAAATCAATCTAATGAAATTTGTTTTGGAGAAAAAGCAGAAATGATGTACGGTTTTAGAATAACAAAGTGATCCAACAAAAATTCAATAGTAGATATCTCTGATTGTTGTAGCACACTTTACGGAAAATCGAATGATTATAATCCCGAGCAAGCCATAATTGTCCAATAAAAATTATACCAACTGAACTAAAGAAGGTGACGTTGACGATGACAAACGGGACTTAACTCGTGTCATTTTCATTTGGATGCTACGACTACTGACACCGGCATTTTTAAGATGTTAGCATTCAAGATATTAAAAGTCACTAACATGGTTCGCACATGTCTCAAGATGTCCATAGATGAAGCAGTCTAACTGCAGTGATCAACGTGAGAGACTTGTGGTTGGATCCATTAGACAGCGAATCCCAAGTCCAGTTAAAGAGCTACAGTGTAAAAGAATCCAGAATCAAGCCTATGTTATGTGAAATTTGAGGTCGACATTTATTTTGTGCATACGCGAAGACGTTGATCGCACGTAGTTTCCTTCTGAGTTGCATCCATCAGTTCACATGGCTCTGTCGGGTTGGTGAGCTTAAACCGTTTCTGGTTGGTATGCCAATAATACGTCTGTTCAGACGGTTAATTAAGGGGCATTAGTTTAAAATAATAACTGATGAAGAGACTGAGTGAAAAAAAAAAAACTTTTATTGTGATTTCAGAATACTAATTGTGCTACGACTCCAAACAAGCATATGCACGCCTATCGAGGTGGAAAACATGACAAATTAGCGTATGGTTTGCCCAATAGAATGAGCATTGTAGTGTGAGCAGATAAACCAATTAACCAGTAAGGGAACAAAAACAATTTTCAGCTGCTGAGAGATAATCAGAATAGACAAGAGTAACAGGGAACTGGTTACACAGATAGGTACGAGAAATAAGTTCGTACACCAGCAAGAAACAAACGCAATGCCGAAAACTTGTATGAGATTGTACAAAAGTCAGTGGGGCTGCTAGGGAGGTGAAACAATTGATAGTCTGTAGTGGTCAGCCAACAGCAACGAAGACAGGGCCAGTGCCCGCCCACTCTTGTAACAAAACTTCACACTTCGAAGGTACAAAATGCACACCGCACAGACGAGCTAATTCAATTAAGCAACTCAGCATGGTTTGCATGCTCTCTGCAGAAGAACTGAATAAAGTGCTGTCGCCCACATACTCAACGTCAGTCAACTTATTGCCTGGTGGCAGCTCCACTCCAAAATCCTCAAAACTAATGAGTGCTCATTCCAGAATATCGTCCATCACAAAGTTGAAAGGGTAGAAGCCGAGGAAGTACACTTGGTGTGCAGAGTGCTCAGGATAGTTGCCCATAAACGCGCACTCTACACTTACAGCGGATATACAACGACTTCAAGAAATTTACATACTTCACTGGGGCTCCTATACTTAGAAATCAGCACAATAGAGTGTGTCGGGCAACCGAGTCAAAGTCAGTCTTTGGGTCAAAAAATGCTACGATCAGTGACTGCGAAACGGAATGTTAATGTTCCAACGTCTGTTGCAAGATGTACGTGTCATCGATACCTCAAGGACCAGGTCAGAAACCCGCATTTCCTCCTCCCGTGTTGTTTTCTTTATGGTTTAGAAGCCGCCGCAGTATATGACCCGAGAGCTTCTTGAAATCGATTAAAGCCAAGCTAATACCTCTGTGGATGTTGCATGATATGGTATCTTTTTATTAAAAAAAACGCAGTTACAATTAACGAACAGAATTCATGAGGCACCTCTTCAATCTTCCATATGAAACGGAGGTGTGTAGTCAATTCGGATGAAAACCTTTCATCATTATCATTGAAAAGCGCCATGGAAAGAATTTCTCGACCTGGGGCTTTTTTACGTATAAATAATTTGAGCCACAAAGGTTCCGGCAGAGAATCGTCTGGAATGTCATAACTGGTCATACAGTCTCCATCATCCACAGCCGAATGAACTGATTTGAGCCAGCTGAACTGTTTCTTGGAGTGCTCCGACCATCTGTCAAGTCGCCGCAACAAGATGTAAGTTCATGAATCCTTTTTTTTACATATAATCCCACCGATGAATCATCGATGACCGATGCAACCACGAACCAGGAAAAATAGCAGCCGGACATTCCTTGGTAAAAATGGTTTTATCTCTAGCTGGCTGGAATAAATGAGCTACACTGTCTCTGAGCAAGCTCTTAATATATTTGCATTTCAGACTGAGATGATCATTGTTGAATTCGAAATCAACAGGGTCATTGAACGTTTGTTCACAAGTTCTATTGAATTAGCGGAAATTAACTAAGGTAGCATTAAAGCTCATAGAGGGTGTAACTAAAACATTTTAGATAAAAACTGAGAACTAAGCACAAAAAGATTCGAGAGAAATTTCGAATGACCAAGAATGTAGTTAGACGGAGACCAAGGGGTTATTAGCAGGATTAATGAGTGAATGTTGAGACCGATCAGTAAACGGGACAAAACAGTATAACAAACCTCAACTCTCGACAGTGTGAATCTGTAAAACTGGGGAAGGCAAAATGATGGGCGTAAGTTTACGTGATCTCAACATCGTTCCTATAGGTTCAGAAAAATGTGACGGTCGGCACAAACTAATTATGTAAGCCCTCGTTTGTAGTTACGAACTTATTCGCGAATCATTCATGTCGTTTATGTCAGGTCCAGCGCGGTCACCCAGATTAGTCCGGATATGAAGAGTATTTAGAGAAAATTTTGCACAAACTCGTTCTTCCTTAAATTCCTTAGTGGTTCCTGTTATTTTTCATTGTGGGATGTGTAGTTGAGGTACAGCGTGTCTGCCTACATTATGAATGGCAAAACCAGTGTATCAGTCGTGTGTTAGTGGTGAATTTTGACTAATAAATATGTAGTACTTATACTTCTGTGAATTATAAGGTTTAGGCTTTAATTAGAAACAGTACAATCGGTTTATGCTATATGTTGGTCATTGAGAGGTGAGAGCACACAAAACTTAGGAGTATGCAATCTACCTACAATCGTTTCGAGAACTAATCTAGACTGGCTTTGGTTGGTTGGACTGAATTTAACCAGATTATGTGTTGTTACCGAAGTAAACTGCATCCTTCAGATAGCCGGCACTCGACGTTGCTATCGATTTTTCCACCCCGGCTGTTAACCAGACTGTACGTTATCTTCTTACCCCAATGTGCGCTTGTTTAGATGCTCGTTTAGTGCATTCGAATGTACAAAAGTAGGTGAACGAGTATTTGGATACATCTTGGGTGCAGACAGGTCATTTCTTCTTCTGGCAGAGAAGCATATGTGGATGGCAATTTCAATTCCAAACCAACAGCGTCCTTCATTTACGTTTTACTTGTTCTTCCCCTGGGGAGGTGAGCTATACTCCATCCCTTATTGACCGGCACAAAACTGTTGAAACCAGCCTAGTGTGCGGTTTTCGTCTACGTGCAATACATAGAGATTTAACCGGCCGTTAGCTCGCCTGGTTAGTTTCATCAAGAAAACTGAAAATACTGGGTAACTCGAGTCTTGAAATAAAGACTGATTGTGTGAGCTTCATTAGGAAAAATGTCGATAACATGACGGCGAGGGAAACCGGCAACTGGAGCCTGTCGTTTCCGAGTTTCCCCTTGAAAGTGGTGGTATGCAGCGGACTTAACGTGATTTCCGCAGCCGTCATTTGTTTTCTGTAAAACTCCCCAGCGGATTACAACTGAATTTTAATCGTACAATATGGCAGTAATGTTTTCAAAGCTGCCGTTGTCGGACCTGGCAGTGTACTTGCAGACGTAAATGCTGTTTTCGGTAGAAGATGCGCTTTTAACTAAAGCAATCAACTTAACTGAAACCATGCGTTTGTCATTCACATTTTCGTTCTTCATAGGCTTAACAATCTCAACTGTCATAAAGGTTATAGCAACTGAGTTAAAGACAGATGGGCTCTAGAATTTTAATCAACTCACTGTAAAGAATAATAGCACGGCGTCTAACAAGATGGGTGAGAAAATTGACGCTTATCTGAAAGTATCCGTGAGCAGCATCTGATTTGAATCAACAGCTGAGTCGCGATGATGACGTACAGAACAACCACTGTATATCTTGCCGGTTTGAGTCAAACTGGTCCCTGCTTTTCGTCTGAGTTGCCTTATCAAGGACAGGTAGTCAAACGGCTTTAGATGCCGAATCTAAGTCACAACTAGAACGATCAGAAATCGACTGAAGAATCCAATCTTGTACATAAAGAAACGCTTTATTCAGGTCTTGTAGTTGCTCGGGTCCACCAGTCACACCATGATCAACCAAACTGCAAGGTTCTGGTTCTTAATTGTGACTTAATGGTATCATTTCGTGGTCTCCATCTGTAGATATGATGTGATTAACCTGATTCGAAATTGTTGCTTATTTTTTCCTTTTCTCTGTGGCTACATGATTTTATGTAAACGCCACATATTTTGCCTAAAGGCGAATATTTGAAAACAAGTCTGTTCGCTACACTGTGTTTCTGATGCCTGTTCTGAGGATTCTCGTTAGGAACGTCTTGAGCTGAAGTTCATTGTGATAAATAAGGAACTACTATAAGTTTGTGTTACTGCAAACTGACTGTCGTCACATTCAGGTTTCGTATTTTGATCAAACGTTCCTTTGCGAATTTTCATCTTGTTGCACATTCTCGGTTTAAGTGAGTACGAACCGTGGTCTAACGTACAGCCCAGATGAAGACAACATTTACTGACTAGTTTGAGCAATAGGCAACCGCGAACACTGTGGGTCCTGACAACGTCAAGTAGCCGGTGCTTTCGTGTTGTCATCATCTATTTTCACGGCGCACTACTGAGCCACGCTGGACAAAATATGCAAGTTCATTTTTCTCTCAATAAGTTGCCCAGAATAGGGCTCGCTCTCCACATCGCTCCTCTAAACCTCTGTGGTATGACTACTTGAACATCGCATCGATTTGGAGTACTTTGAGAGACTACTTGTGACTCCCAATAAAAATCATCTGCAATCACACTTCTTTCGATAGGAGTTCATTCATTGTCGATATACGTAGTTACCGCACATAAAACTGATCCAACCGCCTTGTGAAGTGCCATCTTTGACAGCAGAATATGTGCAAACAAAGTTTACTTAGTCCATGCACGCAAACATGCGTCATCGCTATTACGGACAGCCTCCGATTATTGCAGCCAAGCTTATTTGAGGGAGAAAGAAATTAAGTAGTGAAGCTGGGTCAGGATCAACGTAGCTCAGTTCATTTCACCCAAAGTTTTGAAGCCAGAAGTACCCAAATTTGTATACCCTGAAAAGAATCACAAACATCGAATACCAGTGTGTAGATGGAAAGCCACACACTAACAAGCTGGTACCAGTGACACTGTAGAGACTGCACAAGAGGGTGCATAGCAGATTGTATACCAAAAATTTACCAATTTCAGGAAATCGGTTGAAATACATGATGGCTAATGCTGCCAGCACAGTGACCATAAAAATGCCCACACTGCCAACGGTTGGCGTTTCAAATTTTGCCATATTTGCTCGCTAAAGTTTAGGGGGGAAATCACTATAGGTGGAAATTTATGATATACTGATTTTCTGAAAATATTTATCCGATGCTTATTTGTCGTCCGATAGCCAGGATATTGAGTTAAGGAAAAAAGTGGGAAAACGATTCTGGGGAATTTTTTAAACGAGAAATTTTCATGTATAATCTTTACAAGGCTCACTAGAACTAGCTGACGATAACATGTTTTTTGGAAGCGAAATACTGAATTTTTGCAAAGTATAACGGCGATGGAAGAAACCATAAAAGAGTACAATACAAAGCAATCCACTGTCACGGGTTTTTCAAAGAGTTCTTGGGTATTTTATTCATTCAGTGATTTTCAACCAATATTTACTAAATCTGTCCGAGATATAGATCTATACAAGGAAACCATATGCCTGCGGCACGGACCAATTCTGTTCTCCCATTCTGGTGGACCACGCGTAGGAAAGCGACTGAACATGTATTTATTCAGAGAAACAACGGGAGGAAATAACATGGAGTGACCGATATATTCCACTACTGGACGTATCACTTGACGAGCGTTATCCACACTTTAGGAACAAGAGTTATAGTCACGCAAAATAGTTCAGCAAAAACATTTTGGTTAACTGAAACTACAACAGCCATTTTGAACAGATAACCATGACCACTATATCCTAAACTCTTAGTGAAAGGCTTACCTTGAAACGTGAGCTTCGATTGCAGGCTGATTCAAGTCCCTCATCACTGAATAAATGACCAGATGTTCACGAACAGTTAGTTGTGGCCAAATAGGATTGTACTGTGGACAGAAACCGATCGCACCCTGTTCGACCGCAGTTGGGTTCGGTAGCAGCTCGTTTGTTCGCGTATTCACGACACCTGCCTAGATTGCAAAACAGAACGAGTGAGCAAGTACATCCTTTATTTAAATACAAAGTACTAAACGAGAAATGCGTGTACATTTACGTTTATACATACCTACAGATGAATACTGTTGATGGCATTCGCATCTGGACTACCTTACCGCAACATTCGATACTAAGGAATACTAGCATATCAATCTCACACAATCTGCGTAGGCTTCATCGCCTATGGTTCCAGCACCTCAGCTCGCGTTCGGCGTAAGTCTGAATGAATAACGCTAGACGGTGCGTTGGTGGAGCTCGTTTCGGTACAGTCGGCTTAGGTTAGATTTCAAATTGATAGACTCAAAGATGTATTGGATGACTTTCAGACTAAATATGAGGAGAGACTCAACTATGGTGAGAACTGTTTCATAAAGTCCAGTCACTGCTAAGAAGACGAAGAAGCCAAGCTGAGAAAACAACATGATCTAAGCAAGAAATACAAACAAACACGGAAACGATTGCAGTTTATAGAGAATAGAGAAGCTAGACGAAATGTTGACTTTATTTTCGTAAAAAAATTTAAACTAGACTGGAAAACACATCAAACTAGACTAAATTGAAGTACGCAGGCTCTTGCAGATAAAATAGTGTTTTAGAAAAGAAAACTAACCGCTGGTTTGTATGATGCCCCAGAATAGAGGGAAGTCGACCTACCAGTATATAACAAAAACATCTAATCTCTACTAGGGAGTCTACTGTGTGCATTGATTTCCCAACTTGAGACTGCTAATGAATTCTCTCCGGCACATTATGAAGAGCCGTATTGTTACGTTTCATTGACTCATGGTACCTATATTTGCGACTGATTTAAGAATCCAGGAATTTCGTGACGCTAGACTGAAATTTATCAGTCCGGTTGAAGGCTACCACACTGTGATCTGAGATGGCGATGTGTCGCAGTCAATGGCGGACCTGTGTCCGTACCATTTCTAATTCTTCCTGTTAGTCTTCTCTCAATAATTTTCAGCCTCCTCAGTAACTTTTTCTTCTAGGATATTCTACGTCACTGTTGAGGTGAACGGCGGCCCGAGCCACAGTACCTTTTGGTCAGGCTCATGGCTGTTATGATGATGATGATGATGATGATGATATTTGGAAAGACTAATTGAATAACGTCTTGTACTGCAGCTTTGGAGCATCATCGTTTCTCTCCTCTCTGGACGTTGCGTTTCTTGCTGCAGCTACTTCGGGTTCAGTTACTCCCACATGCTGCGTATTCGAGCCAACCGTAGCTAAGAATCCGTAGGTGTCTGCACAGCCATATCTGAAAATCGGATGCTCAGGATAAACCCTGAACTTTGTGTATAAAACTGTCAAGGTATGACACGTTGAGGTGACAGATCGTTCGACGTTTTACTGTCATATACGCATACTCTCAGACACTTGATTTATTCTTTGTCTTTAGGGTGGATTTCTTCCGAAAACATACATCAAATGTTCAGAGGCACTTCAGTGCTGATTTAACGAGCTCATGGTCATGAGTCACACTTGACGATGGATAGCGTAGAAGAATGTGCCGCAGTCCAAACACTTTCTAATAACCCACTCAAACGCACACACACTTACACGCATGAATGCAATGGGTGACATCAATACATTAGTTATCTCAATCTGACCGGTGGCTCGTTTCTAGAGAAACTTTCCAATGTCCACTTGAAAAGGTGCATTGATTTGCCTGACGAATTAATATACCCACTTTGGAACATTAGTTGTTTAATTCCAAGCGAGTTTGCCCATGTTGAAGTAGTTGCATAGAGTTACACTGAAAACTAGTAGTCAAGCCGAGCGTTGCGACCGGCAAGCAGTAGAAAAACCTAGGCACTACATATATACCAGTACAAAACAGATCTTCAAACCCACTAACCTGTCCGCTATCTTGCTGCAACACTGTAGCCAGACAGTCGAGTAAGGTCGATTTGCCTGAACCACTTGGTCCAAGAATACCGAAGATTTCTGAGCGTTTAACCTATAAAATATTTTTTAAAGGGAATAGCACAATGGTAACGAAGTACACTGAGAGTTGATCATAAATTCACTTATAATGCACTAAATTGTATGTTCTATCTTTTGGAATCCTATCCAAACATATATTGTTGAACAAAGATGGTAGAAAGCACACCGAAGCGTGTGTGATTCTTGTTTTCGATTCATTGCGTGCTAATGTACGTGCCTCCACTACTAACCGTTGATCGTCTGGGTAATATTTGTTGAATACCAGCCGTTTCTTCGTTCACGAAGTTTACACAAACCTACTGTACTTGTAAACGCTTTGGACATTGGACACTGTGTGAGGCATACAACAAAAAGACGAGTTTGTCAATAATACGTCCCTAATGACCGAGTTTTTCGTTGTAAAATAAAGGAAACTCTTATAAAGAGACCCATCGATCGATCAGAGAGCTATTATCTTGAGGCAACCGGTCAATCTACAGAGAGGAGCGGAGGATATGGTAATGACCGTTTGCCATAATGAGGAGTTTAATGAGACATACATACATGCACATACAAACGATTCAGGAGCAGTGTACAGTCCGTATAGTATACAGAGGAACAAACGGGTATACAGCACGATTAGGGCTCAGGTCAGGTTGATGAGAACCTTTGCCAGGTGCTCCAACAAATCGCCGTGTACCAGTTCAACATATATCTTTAGTTCACTAAGCAGTTGACGCATGCTGTGAAATATGAGATCCCACTAGCGTACACGTCAGCTGTCAATCTGCCGACAAGGTTTTACACAGCGGGGTGAATTTTGCATATTGGTTGCTTGGTAAAAGTGGTTGAACGATGAGAATGATGAATGGCAATAAAGCAGAGTTGACTGTGGTGAATTCTTCGGGATTGAAGTTGCAAACTGAGTAACATGATTTCAACTGCCACCATCGTAGAAGCGGCAGTTTGCTTGAGGTAGTGGTCCCTGAAAAATGGTTTCAATTAAAACACAGCGGTTACACACACTGGGAAAGATGACAACGAAGCAGATGGTAAGGAATGTAATATTCCTTGTGCGATCGTATCCTCAAACATTCACACCAATCTCATCCCCTGTGCGTTTTAGGAAGTTCACTTCAGAGGCTACATAGTGATGGGCTCGGCTAACGTCCGATGTGAAATGCCTGAAGCACGGTCTTCGATTAACCAGTAAAGCTTTAAAGTCAAAGGTAAGCGGCTACTTTAAAGGGTTAGACCTGCTGTGATTGACTGCCTACTACAATGGTACCTTGGTAGAGTAAATCAAACATTTTCACAGCTGGGTATCCGGAAGAACCTAAGCGTAATTAAAACATAGAAACATACCAAAAATGAAATATCGGCCACTGCTACTTTAGTATTTTCGTCCAGTACCCGCGTGTGACATCGTAAGGCGTTCAAAAATCGACCCAAAAATGATAGTGAACCGAGAAAGTAGCATTTGGTCAATTTGTAAGCAAACGCTACGACACTATCAGCGTTGTGTAATGCCTGCAAGCCAAGGACAGAGAGATATAGAATTGCATTAGGTCATTGGGGAAAACTTTGGAAAGGTTTAGTTGATTGATTTGATACACATAAATAGACAAATCATCTTCAACCTTGCCCGTTAAAACCAACGAAAGCGCTCACTGAAACGAGATATCAGAAACCTAATAAAACCATATGAAACTGACGCATCTCAGTTAACAGCTTCACACGGTAGACGAAATAGCTATGAACTATAAGGATCCGGACAGCTTCTCAGAGTAATGTGTATGATTCGTGTTCACTTAAATTGTTCTCTGAAAACACTATCCGACATAGAAGCATGCAACAGTCGATGGTTTTGTTTGTATCTTTTGTGTTTTTAATTTCTTATTTCGTGTAGTCTGCGTTTTTCCCTCTTCCTTTTGCGGATTCTCCGTCACTGCTGAGACTCATAATTGCTACCGTCTGGGTATACAGGGATTTTCGTAAGTTGTAGACTGTCAAATATTATGAAGCGGTACGTTGCACAAGGTATCCAACTCCATCCTATTGAGTAGCACACAATCAAAAGACTTCCAAACATCTATCCGGCAATGAAACATAACCGTTAAGCAAATAGTGGTGTTCTCAGGAAGACCCAAGTAGTATTTGAAAGTTCAGAAAAAAATACTTTTTCTCTGCTACTATCGTTTAAAAAGACTTTATGTGAATGGCTGACGTGGATAATTGATAAAAACAGAAGTATAACACGTTACTGTCACCAGGGGCCCATGTGAAACATCGCGTTAGTCACTCAAGGCAATAAAAGTCTTAGGACAGAAACCACGTTTGAACATTATGCATGGGTGAACTGAAATAAGGCCATAGAAACTTGACCTGACAGAACTGTAAACACCAGGAAAAACCTGCAAACTGAATATTCTTTCATGAGCTCAAACAGTGAGGCCAAATGACAAAACTCTATCTGGCTATTCGCTGCGATTTAAATTTATATCTGTATACAGCTGTTTTTCAACAAACATTCGACAGTATCATAGTCACTGAAAGTGACCTTGGAGCAGTAAACCTAATGTAAACTTACGAGCCTGAACTAAGTAATCGAATACAAGAATACTAGAGTTGTTATTGAACGAAGGAAAAACACCTAGTCTTTGTCATCCATCCGTATCGTTTTCAAGCGATATAAGTTTTTGAACGTATTTTGTCTGGTTAGAAGAGGTCTTTTCGGGTGATCAGCTTTGCAGTATTGTTTTAGATGAAAAAATTCTGTACAAAGTTATTAAACCGACTTTCACGAATCCCTAAAGATTTACTTCGAATTAATCATCAGAACATTGCTACCAGGATTGATATCGGTAAAAAAGAAACAATTTGAAGCAGTTTCGTTTGTTTTTGAGAGAACTGAACTTGACTGCTTATATGCCAACGTTGGAATTTACGAAATATTTTTATAAATTTACCATATCTTTGAAAAAAAGAACATAAATCAACCTACACCCATACCTTCAAAATGTAGGTCAACCTGTCAATAGGCTTCAAAGTTAGATTTAACAACAAACTTGAATAGCATGGAATTTAAAAAAATAGCTGATTTGCATAAAGGCTGACCTTGGCGTCTGGTTTGCTCCGGATAAAATCGGTAACTTTTTCTGTTGTAGCTTGGACGACATCTGTAATGAATGGAACAATGATTCTTTTTCTTAGTCTCCATAAAAGTTTTAGAACATACTAAAGATGAATATAAATAATTTTGATCTGAAATGAATGAACAATTCCCCCAAAGTACCCGGCGAGAACACCTGAAGACCAAATTGAATGGATGTGTTTGTTGAATTGCATTCCAATGGCGGACAATTCTCAATCATTCGTCTAATGATAGTACAATCAGAATGGTTTCATAGTAGTGGTAAATCTATAATTCAGAACATTGACCACATTATATATACACAAAAAGTTACACTTGAAGTTTTGCTAATTATCAGCTGCTGGTGTATCATTTTGAAGTGTATTTTGTAATTGCGTACGTCCTAAACCGTGTTTCTAAAAAGTTTGGATATTGCTTTAGTTAACGACCGGATTATTCAGTCTCTACCTTCCACTCTACATAGGTTCTTAATTAAAAACCTTCCAGTCTTATCCTTTTGAGTACACAAAGCACACGATTTGTGTTAGTGGAATCACAAGTTGGTCAACAAATGCCAACTATGGAGATGTGTTCAAGCGTTCATCGACTTCAGATACTGTGAGAAGCCTATCAAGATACAAAATTGTTGACAAAATGTTTCCAGCACTCAGGCCGCATAGAACATAGAGATGGAATGCATAGATGCGGAAAAAACAAACGGTTACAAAACGTATCAGATTTTACTTTACTGTTTCTTTTAATCAATCAGACTCTCCGCTGTGCGATTTTTCAGATGATTTTAATCCATATTCTAACAGATTCCTTACTAAATATGGTTATTTTCTATACCAGGATAAACGCCCATCTTGACCTCACTTTTGTAAATACTCAACAAGTTTTTCTGCGAACGAACGATCATCTGCATTCTTGTCGATCCTAAAACTTTTGAAATTGAACCGGTCGTTAACTTGAATTAACAATTTTCAGATTTTTCAGATTTTACCTCCTCACGATATGGCTGGGTGCATTTTCGGTTTGGCTTGACTTGGTCAACTCGGACCTGACTATGGAAACGATTATATTCTCACACTCGATTCTTTGCTCGTAAACGTGCTTGCACTCGCTTCTCAGTATAAATCGTCTGGTTTACCGTGTGTTCATCAGTTAGTCAGTCTTCACATCTACCTACCAGATTGTATACCACGTACCAAGTACAGGAAACAGATGAAAAAACTAACAAGTCGGCCTAAATAAAATCGTCGGAAAATGACAGATTCTTACTGTACGGCAAAATACCGTCCTATGCATGGATGGTTTGTTCGGTATGAGCATTAATGTTTTAAAATACACGCTCATTCTGAACGGACAGTATCGGTAGTAAATATTCGCTTGGCAATTCCTTATAGAACAAATCATGCACAGTGTGATTCATAATGCTCAGCTTTCATCTCTTAATTGACCAGATGGTAGTTATTGCATGGACGGCAATATGGGAGTGTCTGTACGATAGTTGAGTCGTCCATCCTTGAAGTCATATACGCATACTCCCTCACGTGACTCACTAGTCAACCCTACACATTCTGATCGATCACCAAATGTTCGTGCTTAAAGGTCAATATGTCACACGTATTGAAATGTGCAGAATAAAGCCAAGTTTCGACTGATTCAATGAACTGCATTCAGTAAAGTTCATTCGAATTACTAAAATGGGAAAATAAAATAAAAACTGCCTAATTCACTTTAAGTAAGTGAATATTCATTTAATGCAGATGTAAATGTACAGCGTGCTCCGGGTGGAGGCTGTGCTAATTCCTTGTTAGCTCCGATCTTATTAACTAATACTGACTAACCCTGTATACGTTGTCATTCAAAACTGTACCTAAGGTGACTGAGGTGCCCAGATCGATCTACCAACGAAAGGACGGTAACTACGTTGTGAATTGGCGAACTAGTTGGGGAACAACCATTTCCCCCACAATCTATTCTTCCTTACACTATTAATATCATCCAAAAACGTGCAATAGTAATTGGATGCTAAAACAAACAATTATATTGAAATGGTGGAGTGTACAAAATGTTTTTGGTTGTAAATCATCCTACTGGGATCTTTCAAGTAGACAGTATAGTTTTGAAGTTACGGTAAGCTGTTTTCTAATACACAGACTTGGATTTAGACGTGTAATGAGTAACCCGTGGATCATCCACAACATGCGTAAATATTCAATGCTTAACAGAACTGTAAGGTCTGTAGTGTTGTTAATAGATGGGTGGCTGGCTGCACTGATCAGTTGAGAATGACACCGAAGATCAGCCATTGTCAAA
>JTDE01021139.1:74464-86474 GCA_014338405.1 Paragonimus skrjabini miyazakii
TTCAACTCTGTGCATAAGAATATTCACTTCACCCTAGAACCCGAATCACTCGCAGGTATAGCGTTCCTAAACGTGCTCATGTCTCGTCTCTAGGATGGCACAATACAACGGAAGGTGTATCGTAATGCAACTTGGACGGGCCAGTATACAAACTTCAATAGTTTTGTACCACTACGGCAATAGAGAAACCTAATATGATGTCTGGTAGATAGGGCCAGGAAAATATTCTCAAGCGACAAGATCAAAGAGGAAAGACATTTTATATTTGATACACTCATTGAAAATGGCTATCCGGAGCGATATATTTACAAAAATATGCTAATAAGCGCTATGACAGATAAGCCACGAACTGCAGACAAAATGTCTGTTCATATTTCCTTGCCCTTCAAGGGTGATGGTGTCGCTGAAACCATAACCAAGAAGCTTAATGTAGCAATCAATAATACGCATTTCACAGCTCATCTACGCGTTCAGTTTACCTCCACACCAGTATTGCGCCCCCAGTTTAAAGATACATTGCTTATTCATGCCGCCTTCTTTTGTGTTTACCGTTTCGTTTGTTCCACAGGAACAAACTACATAGGCCGCACAACACGACGATCATCCGAACGTTTTCGGGACCACCAACCAGTATGGTTGACTCGAGGATCAATAAGGCCCTGTTCGTCTGCGGTCGCCACGCGTCTGATCGAGTCAAACCATCTGATCAATCAGACCGAATCGTTCAAGCCAATCTACCGAATATGTGGGATGCAATCGAAGCGGGTCAAAGGTCAATTGCAGAGGCCATTGCAATTCGCCTATATACTCACCACAACTGTGCGCTCGAAAACGGCTAGTCAAAACGTTGAACCTTCCATGTCCGTGTACGCAAACCCAGGGTAAAATGATCGCATAGATATGTCGTATCTCTCGCAGATTTCGTACAACTCACGTGGTCAATGTCATGTAACTAGGTCTCACGACTGGAACCAGACATATGTTATCTACCACCCCCATAGAGCCCATATAAATGTGTTGTATTTAGCTTGATGATGAAATACCGAAAACGAGCTTGGCTTTGCTTTGTTTGGTCCTGGCTGGTCAAAAACTATCTATTCATCAGCCTGCGAAACTGTCCTATCTCAATGTCGTTGAGTTCGTTTTTCTACTAGGACATTGATTGCTCTAACAGTGACCATCTGTCTGATATGATTTAGACCATTCCGTATGGAAATATAATGTTTACTCAAGTGTGTTCTTGCTTATCCAAACGGACAAGCGGCAGATTGCATTGCCGCTATGGAGGCAAGCAAGATGTTTGACGACAAGATATCTGTCTGTATCAATTTAGCGCAAGATGTGACATTCACGAGATACGCTGTACCCAACGCCATAGTGAGTATGTTAGTTGGACTTTCAGACAAACAAAACTAAGGCGTTCATCAACAGACAGGCTACAATTAAGGTCACGAAAGTGGCTCAACAAATTGCGGTGCGAACTGGCTGAAGATCTATAAATAGACTTAGTCTTTTTGGATTCTAAGGCTGTTTCAGCTCTTACGCTGATCGGACGCATTTGAAAAACTACACAGACGCGTCGTCTGCATTGATCGTAATGCTGGTCTCGACCCCTCGACAATTTGAAACAGTCTAAATGACCAACTGAATCAACTAATCAGTGCGACGTTGAATGGACTGTGTGAGAAAGGCACCTATCATGTCAAAAAGATTGTCCCGGTTAATCTCACGACAGGTAACCTACAAAATGAACAATGGCGTAAGAGTTGTAGACAACCAATCACGAAGATACGGGGCAGAATCACAAGAACGAGTTAAGGTCCCACCGACCTTACTCCATTGACATGTTGATCGTATAAATTTCATCACTATAACAGGCAGTGTAAGCAGACTACAGCTCCCAGCTTTTGATTGGTTCTGACGGATTATATAACCTTCATCTTTACCTCCACAAATGACCTACTCCTGAATGTACATCTTTAACGACTCAATTCATCTGGTCAGGTAACCTGTTTCATTTGCGTAGTTATAATTTATAGTGACCGAGTTAACGTCTCCTCATCTTTTGTTTTCAATGGCACACAGATTTCGCCTAATCATATGCGTTTGTGTACTAGAATTGATGAATAAAATTATTACTGATGTTTGGCGTTCGTTTAGGCAGTGCTGGTTGTAACGTCCGTGTTGAATGCATAATTCGGCTCACAATAGGCTAACAACTGTAGTCAATATATCTAACATTGTTCTCAGCGGCTTCTATTGGTGACAATCTGGGTTTAAAAGGATGTATTAACAAACGTAGCCATAAAACCTGGACAAGCATATGATTTACCTCCTTTTCGCGCACAATGTCTGCAGCAATTAGTGGACTCAGAATGCAATTGGCTACTCCACAAGCAATCAAATAGATACAAGCGGTCCCCATCTTCAATTGTGGATGCCACTCGGGCCACTGAGACTCCCATGAGGTCACGTCACCGATCCAAGGTACTGTGGCTTCAACAAAGTCCAGCTGATTGGTTAACAATGTATCAAATATGAAAACGGGGTATTTCTAAATAATTGTGAACATTGTGTTAGATACATAAAAACTAAAGTGTTGAAGCAAAACAATCTTCAATTTACGAAATCATAGGTCCTTGTTTAAACGAAATTAATAATTTGTCAATTCCCAACGTAAACTAAGTTTGTCCAGTGGAATCAGGTAATGAGATGATAAAAAATCGTAAGACTATCTGATTAAGCTAAACTTCTATTAATGAGCTTTGGAAAGAGCTATTTAAAACCGTGCCTACGCTTATTACTGTCTGCATCTGGATCGACCAGCACTGCATTCAATAATCTGAGTTCAATCAGGGAAGCTCAACTTGGTTCGGGTCCGTATGCATTTCCTCCAAACCAGTTGGATTTCTGCAATATCGCATGAGGTTAAACATCCGGCTTAACTTGTTCAGAAGTATCCACAAGCCCGAGAAGACCATAGTTGCTACAAACTTGTCCCGAGAAACCTGAAAATTCCAATTCGAAAAGTTGAAACGCACGCTTCCTACAAACACAGATGGAATCAAACTACATGACTTCATAGGTGTGTACAGAAGAATGTTCGCACGTTCATAGATTGCTGTCCCTCCGTCGATTAAAGAATAAGACGGTTTATAAGTGTCAAGAAAGGACAGTTAACGTGAATAAAGAAAATGGAATATGCACAATATAAGTGATGTGCGTAGTATTGACAGTAATATTTTAGACACCTTGAAGTGGTTTGCTGAGGCAACCGACAAACAACCAACATACAAAACGATAATCGTCTGAAGTTAAACAAACGTACAGACAGGCTGCGCAACAGATGGTCTGTGGGAATAAGATAGGGAATGGTTCAATGGGACTGCGACGTCCACTGATTCTTGTGGGTGTATTTGTGATTTAACAGAAGCTGGCAGCTCACCCGAGACAGTCGAGATCAAACAGCAACGTGGTGTATTTCAGAATTAAGAGCGTTGAACAGTCTACACATCTCTGATGCACCTCAGTCTGTTGGATGCGGTCTTTCAAGGAAGAAACTAGAAGAGTGTTGCATATGCCAATCTGGTACATGCCAAGACTTGATATGCGTAAAACAAAAATTGTTTTATGTGTAATATAAATTTTTATTCAAAAATGCGGAGTTTGCTGATTGTTCGGACAGATACACACAACGCAGATTTATACCGTACACCGTGTTGCAGCGACACCATGTAGTATATAAAAAAATTTCTGTTACGTAGAAAATAACTGAAATGAACTCTTCTTATTGTATGGTTGTGTGTCAATCAGGCGGATTCTACCTGAACAATGGTTCATTCTTGCATTTGGGGAGAATCGCATCAGTTGAAATATACCAGAATAACCAAGTTGATTACCACGGAAATTTATCATAGCATTCCCTTTTGTATGCTCAGTAAACGACACTGTTTTAGTCATTCTGTAGCACAGCATAAGCACGAGGTGAAAATAAACGGAGTATTTTCATATAAATGAGACGACATGATAGTAAGAATAATGTGGAAAGTTTTGAGGAAGCCACTACGAAAGCAAAAGTACTGATTTTCGGTGAAATTACTTACTGCCACCATTGTTAATGAGAAGCCAGGAATTACTATAGTAGGGTAATCGTTCAGGGATGAATGTTTAGAAAATCTCATAACTAGTGCGGTCATTAGGTCTTAATTCGGTTGTGATCGAAAATGCCTAGCGTTCTTCGCGCCAGGCCGTTCGCCACCTACATGCCTGAGCACACTGGAGTAGCCTTGGTCAGTGTATGTAAGTGATAGGCGTAAACAACACTCGAAAGTAATTGCAGCCTCCGCACTTCAGTCGTGAGATCGGCGACTAGAATTAACCGAACAGTTACTAAATTTTCTCTTGAGACGATCGCGTTACCTAAATCTGTTGGCAGAAACGTGTGAATGACTGTTATGTTCAATTAGCTACATGATTTGATAACAACCATCTACAGTGCCAAGATAGCACGAAGCGAGCGTTATTCTATTCACCACATCGTTACCTCTATTGTATTTTGCATTCCTGATGAGAAGTATAAAAAATTTTAGTGAACACGAATTGAACACTATGGACAGTTTGTTGCCACTTTTCCATTCCTAAAACTGTTCAATCAGCGTTGTGATGTATTTGGCAGTGCCTTAGCGTGAGGTGAACTTTGAAAAGTTCACCGTTCGCGCAAATTGAACACTACTCAAAATTGCACACAGTTGTCAGATTCCCATCGATAGTTCAGCCAACCCGTTTTGACCGAAATGTCGATGGAAATACGACAAGTGTGTTCAATTGCAGGTGATGGTCAGTACATACGAAACCAAAATGCCCTACTACTTACCAGTTCATCATTCCTTTTAGTTAAAGCGCAGTTTGAAGCATCAGTAGACATTTAAAAAAACCTGCTGGCTTTGCTGATAGCCTTGAACTTATTAGGGAAAATCCGGTGACATACTGAAATATGTAATACAAACAATTCAGAAAGATTCGTGGAAAACAACTGCTTATCTTTACACCGTGATCCCAGTGGACTGATGTCACCAACAGCAAGTACCCACAGGATAAATAATTTACACTGATCACCATTGTGCTGGTTCTGCGTGAAATATTGCAGGCCGAGTCGATTCGGCACATCTTCAGCGAAATCGCTGTCGTAAGTGTAAGGCGTACAATCGTGTAGCAAATTCAATTTTAGCAACGGACTAGCGATACAACGGCTACTTTTAGCGAGCACTCGAATGAACATTTGAAAAAACAATCAAGACATGGTTCGCCTTTTCAATCGACATGCTTCATCAGAATTTAGCAGTTAGCAAAAGACTACTGGTTGAATGGCCAAGACGGCGAACCGTATGTTTCTCCATACATTATTAATCGTGAGTTAGTGGCTCATAATGGATGAAAAGCCTTGATAATGGGGCTTAAAACTGTAAACAAAATCATCATCGTTTTGGGATGCACTTCGGCTCATTTGGATGAGGGGCATTCACAGTAACCAGTCATCAATTTTCCAAAAGAATCACCCACCGAACAAATAGTCACGTTACTGTTAAAAGTGAGAGCTATTTTACAACTGTTTCACAGGATGAGCAAGTACTTCGATACAACGCCGAGCAAACGCCATTGGACTACGAACGTTCAATATCGTAGTTGTGGTAACGTGCAACGAGAGTCGGACTCCAATTATATTTGTAAAACCTCAGCTTCTTTCGTTCCTCAGATCTCACCTTATCTACCGATTTATATGCGGTCGCCAAGTCGACCATACTGGCAGTCCAAGCTTCAGATCTCGGAACACGTGATTAGACATTTACTCTCAACAAATGATGTCCACCTCTATGAGTGCAAAAAGACTTGATTGTTAGCTTTTCTCCAACACGATAACAGTGATATTGTCTCTCTGGAATAATCCGTTTTATATTTGATTCCAGTTTGCCACTTTATAATTTTCCGTTCTGTTATGCGCACTTGATAATATGGAGAGAAATTTATACCTTCTTTCATCTTCATCTTTCCTCTAGATTTCATCTGCGACCGGATTATCTAAAGTATCCGCCATTTACCATTGTTACTACACAAAAGCGTAACGAAATGAAAGCATACTTTAATCTTGCTGAACGAGGAATTTGTAGGTATAGGAGAGCGTGATCACGTGTAGGATGTGGGTCATTTGTGAGCAATTAATCGGCGGATCCTGCCAGTCCGATTGAAAGTAATCTCGACGGTTAGTCATTCACGTACTACATATGTGTCGTTTGCTTCAGTGAGCGTGTATAGAAACCAGGTCAGCTTAAAAATATTTACTACATAAGTAAACATAAAAGATTTAACGTAACCGGACTTACGGCGTCGCTCATTTTGAGATTTCTAAAATGCATGCAGTTCCATAAAGCAAAGTGATGTAGAAGGATTTGTTTGGTCAAATCTTCGTCTTTTTGTCCCAAAATTATGGTGAAATTGATCATTCGAGAGTTCTGCGCAAGCGTGCACAAAAGTCACAGTATAAACACGCAAGATGCCGGGATCAGGAGGAGGACAACAGTCAGACACAACAAGCAAGTAGGCAGAGACAGGAACAGGTGATAAAACAGGCAAATAGGCAGAAAGAATGGGAGGGAAGGGGGAGAAAGAGAGAACGTAATAAAATGGCATATTTTACGAATAGTGTAGGCAAATAACAATAATTTGCACTAAGCCTCTGCTGTGTTAAAAAAGTGCTGAACTTAACGATGGTAGTTGTTATCTAAGAATTGTTTAGTTTGAACACAGCTCTGCATCCAGATATGCAATAATCTACATAGTTTTGCGCTGAATTTCTGAGTTCTTAAACTCAAACTGTCCACCAGTGCATTCTGGCACATAATGAACAAGTTACGACTGGTAAAATTACATCCACTTGATAGGTTGGCAGAACTGGGATACATATATCTGTTTGGGAAGTCATGATTATAGGACAATTACAGTGTCGTTATTCAGGATGACAGAGTGTCCTGTGTATGACCCACAAGTGGATAAGATCTAACTCTTAGTTGGGATGATTCCATCATGCTTGCAAAGACAGAGCAGCTAATACGCTTGCTTTCTGTGTCAACTTTTCTGTGGGATGGCGGCGGAGGTGTAGGGAATGACATTGAATCTCGTATCTCTAGGGTTGGGGCGGTGTCCGCTAATCTGGGGCATCTATGGCGACAGAGAGATATCTCTCTGCGGCTTAAAGGTCGCGTATATAAGGCTACAGTGAGGGTTGTGTTACTTTACTCTAGCAAAACCTGGCCGCTCAAGGTAGAGGACGTGAACTATCTTCAGGTATTCGATCTCTCGTATCAGGTGGCATCAGCGAGTAAGTAACGGAGAGGTTAGTAAGCGGGTGTTTGGCACTGATTGTCCAACGAGTTTTTTCGTTCAGTCCTTACAGTTGCACAGACTTAGATGGTTAGGTCATGTACTAAGGATGCCAGCTAGTCGATTGCCACAGCGAACACTCTTTCCAGACGCTGTGGCCGACTGGTGCATAGTGCGAGGTGGACAGGTGATGACCTGGCATAGACAAAGGAAATCGTTCACGAAGGGGTTGGTCACTGTATATCGGGTTCGTCTACCAGGCTGGAGCCCTCGCGACTCACAGAATCGGTGGCTTGAGACGTTAGGTGAGATGGCGGCTAGCCGAGCTCAGTGGCGTGAATGTTGTTGTTTGGCAGAGTTGTCTGTGAAGTGAATGCAAATCCTACTATCTCATTCACAAACGAGGCTGTATGCTACACAGCAAACATCCAAAAATAAACAATAACATCTTATGTGTTACTTTCTGCTTCTCCAGTGTGTTCTTGTTGTTTTGGTTCTAGTAGTTCTGCCTATCATGTTTCGTGTACGCAATGTTCATTCACAATAAGATCGTGGAGTTAGTTAAATCATAGGTAATCACATCTCATTCACTTTGGCCTAAATGTGATTACCACTGTGCTCTGCGATCAAGAAACTTGCAGGTATGTCTGTACCAGATATGTACATGACAGCGTCCGTTAGTCACATTTATTTGCGGCTAACATTAACTCTTGGCGGAATACCCCAACACAGGGGAGGTGCGTTCAAAAACCCACAGTGAGCGGATGGAGAACGGCTTGGGCGACCGGATGAGTCATCGCTCGACCGGATCGGACCAACGGGCGAGACGTGGCCGCCGAAATAGAATGAATGACCAAATTGAAGGTGTGATTATTCCAACACTCTCAGGAATATCTCGACATGGATGTAGAGTACGTTCAAAGCCTACAGTAGATAGACGGAGTACAGCACGAGCGACCGGACAAGCCATCGCTCAACGAAATCGGATAGACGGACGAGGAATAGCAGGCAGAAAACCCCCGGGTAGAAGGAGCCAATCACACACCTAAACCGGGTAGAAGTGCACACGACGTGCGAGCGGAAACCGGGGGTGTTGTGGACTGGAATTGTGATTCAAAATCGCGAGCGCGTGTGTGGCATGGTAACTAGCGCGTTGGACAATAAAGATTGTGCTTTACTGGACGCTTTTTCGCTACAATATGTACCTCCCAAAGTAATTGAACATTTGATTTAGAAAATTTTGACGAAACCGACATTTGTGAGGAGTGAAGTAACACGTAGGGGGCTGAGTTGTCAGATGTATTGTAGTTAATGTCCCTTGTGGCAGGCGTGTTGGTTCCCACATGTAGGTACCGTTTATAGGAAACTCTTTATAAAGGTAAAATATTGACCAGTAACTTTGGCTTTGAAAATTCCCAGGGACAAAAAGGTTTGGTTGAAGATCTAGTGAACAAATCTGTGACTGTTAAGATTAACGGAAGGCGTCGATAACATTTTTGAACTTATAGTTCCAATCGCCGGAAAGTTGGTAATCAAAGTGTGTGCTTTTAGATATCCGCATTTCAATTTGATTGACTGACACATTGTGTGCATTCGGTGGGCAGCACAGACAGCTACTTCTGCTCTGAACAGGTCGTTGCTTATGAAGATTATCCCTTCAGATTTGATTAGTGAGCTCCTAAAGTACATATGACGCTCTGTCGTGGAGAAGATATGCTTCGATTGCAACCTCTTGGCAAAGGCCAACGCGAAAGTGGTGTGTCATCAGGATCCACTTTCTTCAGTGCTGAAACATAATTGCAGCATGTAGGAAATTGATTCGAGGTTCGTCCCAGGGTGTATTCTAATATCTCTGGGAGCGATATTCTAACTCGGTGGCGGCGGAATCTGTAGGTGGTAAATCGATACGTAATCGGATCGCGCGAATAAAGAGGCCGGAAGAAATCCTGTCCATAGTTCAGAGCCATTGACTAGATGATGGCATAAAAAAGTGAGTATTCGGGCCAGCGTTGCTGTACGTTTCCAAGAGATTCCTCCCGAGGTGTATTCGTAATTTTTTCATTGTGGAAAATTTTCTTATCTGCCAATATAGAACATAAGCTTAAACGGTGAGATGTTCGGCCCGAGATGTCTTTGATCATCATTATTACCATATACATCCCCAACGATAACACTACATCACTGCTTCTTGTTAATATTTCATTGCCTTGCGACTATCTCCCTCGGCAACTACTCATTCATTTATTCATTCATTCGTCTGTTTATTTGCAATGACATTAAGCCTGACCAGAATGTACTGTGACTCGGGCCTTCGCCCACCTCAGCAGTGACGCGGAATATCTTATAAAAAGCGTTACTAAGAAGGTTGAAAATTGATAAAAGAAGACTAAGGAGAATTGCTAGAAATTGTATGGATGTAGGTACGCCATCGACCGCGGCACACCGCCATCTCGAATAACGTTTCAAGCCAGCGATTCCAGTGATCACTAGAATCCCAACCAGGCAAGCGACAATTACTCCGTTTACTCAGTGGAACACTCAGGGTTTTCGTATCTCGTGACTGCGTTGTAGCTTGTTCAGCTTGCGGTTTTACTTAACTGTTCGTGATCCCAGTACCTAGTGTTCGGTATGGCATGCGGAGTACGTGACCCAACCACCAAAGGCTGCGTAGTGTAATTTCCTGACCAATTGATAGCACAGTCCTAGTCCAAGGGGACCTGGAAGAGTGCGTTCGTTGCATCGTCGAAGAGCTTTAGTAACTTGCAAACTGCTGTTTCAATAATCGTGCTCTGTAATTTTAACCTTACGGGCGATGTACTTATTCACTTTCACATCTACGAAACTCTTCCTCGAGTAGTTGGCCATTCAGATTTTAAATCCTCAGTCTACTGTAATTTACTATAACATAATCTCAATAGAATTTACTGTTTCACCCGCTGCGATATTTACTTTTAATTTAAACCCGGGTGAGTAGGACATTAGGAAGTGTGGTAGACCAGTTGTTCACAAAGTCTTCGACCACACGTACACCTATCCGACAATGGTAAATTGGTCTACTCAACTGTCATGTACATTTCTTTTACTGCAAATGGGTTTACATTCATCCGTACCAACTTACCCAGGACTTGATGTCATATCTAATAGAGCCTCTACGGCTGTAGTTATGGGCAGTATCGGTGGAATCCTCGCTAAATCCAGTCGGTGAAGTTGTTGGATCAAAATGGAATTCTTCAATATACGGTTCCTTCGGTCCAAAAATTGTTCGCAAACATTCAACGTCTTTTTGGAACAAATCATCATCAATGTTTTCTGACGAAGATGCTCGTGAATCTAATGAAAGCAGGAGTGATTTTGTCAAAAAGAAACAATTACGGATGAATAGGGGCAATGACAAAAACATATGAGATTTCTAGATGAAAACAAAACTCTTTGTACCTAATTGTGTACAAATGCGTATTATATAAAAAATATTACTGGTGCTGTCATAACCAATGGGGTGAAAATATGGAGGTGCAAACGTTTGAGAAGAATATATTTCAACACTGCATGCAAACATGTATCTAAAGATGTATTCAATTTGAGTCAATGAGGACAATGAACAGAGTGAAGGTGATAATTATGAGGAGCGGGAGATAGTGATAATTGTGAGGCTGCCGCTCGTTGTCATTTTATTGATAAAGATGCTAAGTTATGATTAAATCTGACAACTAAAGATATATTGTCCAAACATTGTTTAATCGGAACACAATACTTACCTTTATGATGAGCAAAAGATATATGTTGTCGTGTGTTTGTCATATTCATTCGTGTGATGTACGACCGTTCATCCAACCGTATGTCATTAGGCATTGTGGTGATTTCCAAATGGTAGATAATTGCTGAAATAGCAACCACAATCACTGGCAAACATGTTCGTAACAGAATATAGATGGGTGTGGGAAGAATCAACAATCCGAGTAAGACGCGTAACAGCACACCAAACTGCCTCAAACCAACCCGCCAACCAGGACGTGAACTGGTAGGTAGTAGTGGTTCTTTAACGATTGCTGCCGGTACACTACGTCGTTCTTGCCAGGATCGGATGCTCAGTGGATGAGTCAGTTGTTTAATTCGTTCTACTGTCCTTGATTTTCGTCTCCCACCCTGAGCATCATTTGGTACTGGAAGTAACTTGCTGTCATCCCAGTCCATAGGCTCGGCATCTGTTATGTGGAAAAAAATTGATCCTTGCACAAAAGTCAGACTTTCTGAAGAATTATTTTTATAAAAGTCATTATCACATCATTACCAGTATATGGTTAAAAAATTTAAATTATTTAAATAGAAATGGCGCTAAGCTGAATACTATGACTCATTTTGTGAGGCCATAAAATCCAGTCCAATGTTGAACAGCATTTCACATGGCAAGTTACCCATGTACTGACAATACGCAAGTATATCTTATAGTTTGTATCTAAATTCGTTGCTTGGATGGTGCTGTAAATGCCCGAAAAATACGCTCTATCAAGCGAGTAGTGAAATGGCCTTCGACACCATTCCGAATTTTCTGCTTTTAGGTAATCAAAACGGTAAGACTTTGTTCTGAAGATTAACGCGCTTGGGCTCACCGATCGTTTTCAAACCAAAACAAAAGACG
>JTDE01021139.1:86574-99931 GCA_014338405.1 Paragonimus skrjabini miyazakii
TGTTCTGACCAAAGAGGTGTTCGTGGACGAAGAATACATAGGGTTATATGCGGTACATAATGATTTACAAATATTTTCGAATCAAAGGGTAGAAGCAAAGTTATAAAAATGAGAATCATGGTCACCAAGTAGGCAATGAGTTTGGTGGATTGAAAGTAAGGTAAGTGGAAAATTACTGAGGGTTACTTTTGGACTGTTGTAGAAATATCCGACCGGCCAAAAGCGTTTTCTCTGGGCACGAGGAGTTTTTGGCATGGAAAATGGACAACCCTGAGAAATGATGACGTGATCATTGGCACAATGACTGTAGACGTTCTAAAAACCTGTCAGCGAGAACAAGCGACCATATTTCGTGACCTGGAACCATTCTAACCATCACAGCTTGCTGCTGTTTTCACATCCAGTTATCCTTTGTTCGGAACGAAGATTATTTGAACATATCTCCACTTTGGTTGTTGTCGTATGACTGTTATGCTAGCAATCCAACGGTGTCTGTCACACGTACGCTTATCGCCGATTTCATAAGAACAATCATCATATCAAAAGAAACTCGATGAAGAGAAGTTTTGTGTTTTTAGGTACATCAACCCCTATTCTGACCCTATCTACGTGGTTGACATTCAAGATGGAACGATGCTTCCCTGACAGTACGTAATGCAACTGAATTCCATACAACCATTTAACAGTGTTTCCCATTGGATTATAAAGGCGGAATACTCTCAAAGTGGAGCAGACTTGCTCAGTAAAGTGGTTGAAGTGGAGAACAATGCAAGTAGTGTCAGCCAAAGAAGTCCACTTCATCCCGTGTCATTTGCAATCGGCTTCATTGTTGCTGAAAGACATTTTACTGAAAGCACTTCACAGGAGAATTAGTGATGCTAACAGATCGTGTTCTTGTGTTGCGCTCTCTTGCTCACCGAATGAACAACTAGTTTTATCGCTGATCACAAACGCCGGTAAACTACCGATTTGCGTAGAATGATGATTGATTCTACAAACCGGACCTGTGCTACAACGTGATAATCCCTTTCCTGTCCCATACTTTCACATAAAACAAGACTGGATCAATCAATTCTATGAAGCTGTCACTACATCCATCGAACTGTGAAGTTCCCGCTGCAGAAACCTGAACATTTGGTTATTGGGATTCTGTTGACGTTGCAATAATGTCTGGGTTATACACTAGGTAGATAAAAGTCAAGCGGCGTACAAACAATATAACAAAATTTCCTGCCTATCATGGGCTAAGTCGTTCGATGGAATTTAAAAAGACCGGTTCACGGCTCACTACAACTCCGACCATGTATTGAATCATTGAAGAATTGTACCTTCTGGTGTGGTCATACAGAAGCCAGTTTATGAATATTATTGCGTACGTGAATGAAGATCGTAAGGTTTTCAAAAGCTAAATGACTATCAAGTAACACAACAAACCTAATGTGTGGTTCACATTAGTTTACATTAGTGAAAGGTATGCAATAATTTCTGTGAATTTATCACAGATTTCCTATCATTCACTAGAAATAGCTTCTACGTATTTGAATGATAACTGTCCGGGAGTGGACACACTTTGGACAGGTAATATCGAATGCCCCATTGCGAAGTGCCGACAAGTTGTTCCTGATAAGTGAACACCGAACGACTGCGCAAACTGAGACAGGCATAGACAGGTTGTTAGCGTTTAAACACTCGTTCAGAGTGTTGTGTTAAAAGCGTTAGGAAGAGCAATACCCAAAATGGCCTGAAAAGTATCATGCTTCTAATGATAGTCTGTCATCCATGTAAATTTAAAACATGAAGAGCTGTAGGATAGGCTCTTGAAGTACAGTAGGTATGGCTGTCACGTGATAGAATACGACCTTGTACAAACACGTGCAAAAGAGTAGAGTAACCACCAGGTAAATTGGTCTAAGTTGGATTTCCTGACTGTGCAAAAGTTGACACATGGTGAATCAAGTTTACCCGATTGAACACAGCCGTATAGTCTAAGAAACACAAAAGGCGGGCCTAATCTTTTGTGTGAAGTGTTGAAAGAATGAATTGGGCCAGACAGACAACCGTAACCGGCAGTGACCACGAGTCTCAATATACCAACTGATTATGGCCACTAAACAGTGGTCACTCTGCCAAGTTGGAGTTTCTCCAATAGGTTCTTTGCTGTGGAGGTACGGGTTATTCGCCATACCAACAAGAATCTTTCGGCCGATAATGTGTTATAGAAGAATCCCATATAACAATATGTGAGCCTGAGCGATACATCTTCTGTCGACACCAGCCACCAAGAGTGCAGAAGTCTACAAAAGTTTTAAGTAATTCTCATTCGAGTTGATTTCACTGTTGGCTGCGCAACAAATGTATGAGCGCCTAATTCCATCAACTGTGCACATAAACATTGAAAACTTGTTACTTTCTGTAACGAAATCAAAAGCAGAATTCGTGACACTAAGCAAATTTCGGTTTTATTGAGTTTCCAATGGTTACGTTATAGACAAGATATATGAGAGAAATGAAGAAGTACACTTGGTACCGAATCCTCGGTTTTCCTATCAGTCGACTTGGCGTAGATTGTAGCTCGTTTGATTTAACGCGTGACGTACCTAAACAACTTTTATTTCAGCGCTCGTTGTGACAAAATCCGATGTTACACCGGCTCGCTAACATGCCAATTTGCCCGCGTTGCCAACGCTGATTGCCCGTAACCTTCTGCGAATCACGGATTGGCTTCTCACCGACCAGTTCATCCAATCCAAACACTTTAAAATGACGACTATGGTAGCGATTTTTGAATAGCGTACAGCACATATAAGTTTCACAGTTCACATTAACAACAAACAAAACACTACTTCATATTCATTATGATTAATTATGAGCAATATGTGACGCTAAAAGAAGTTATTCCTTAAGGAGTTTAGCATGTCGTACAATAAAACGTAAACAGATAGACCTACTGACTTACCAAGTTTAAGAAAAATCTCTTCCAAACTTGTCACAGTAAACCCGAAACTAGTGACACAACACGCCTTCAATTCCTCTTGGCCAATCGGGGAAAACAAAACCGACGCTAATTGAGTGATTGCTTGCGGTTGCACGAAAAATGTCAATTGTTCATTGAATTCACGAACAAACGAGACACCAGTGAAACGATTGCACAGGAAGTGCTTGAGACGCGAAGCGCTGTTGCACTTAGACATGATTGTCAGACTGATTAGAAAACGCAAATGACAAGTCATAAATTACTTGAATAGATTGAAATTTTAAAACAGATAATTTATAAATACGACCAGAATCTTAAATATCTGTAATTCCTAATAAGCTACAAACGCTAGTAATGAAATTTTTATGAAACAACCAGTATTCTCCTTCATGGTTACAGGATAACTCGAATTCAAAAACGTTCGTGTTAAAAACGTTATGCTGTTGCAAGTCAAATTCAATTGTACCTGTCAATTCGGATGTGGGTAACCGGTTACTTACATCGGTAGAATGGAGGGGAAATTACATCACTCAGTAGTCAAATATATTCCAAAATGTGACAGACCAAAATATCATATCACTTTTATAATTAGAGAGGAAACGGCATCTCCAGTCTTCTTAAGGAAAACAACCTAATCAATATTTACACAGCTACATGAAGCCGGTGGTTAAACCTTTGACAGGATCCCTTTGTCAGAAACCTAGACAACATCAGTTTTGTCTTTTCATGATAAGAAGCTCTAATCGAAATTAATTATATATTTGTCACATGTAGATATAACTTCACGGTAACCAGCTTGATTCTGTTATACAGACACTACGTTCTGTGGTAATTGTATGTAAAGATGCTGTAAAATGCTACATATTATGTTATGTGGACTTATCTTGTGGTTTCTCTCGATCAACTGTGTTTTCAGTTAGAGCCACTTTGAAATTCAGGATGTTACGATGTAAATTGCTTGTACGGATTAGTTGCTCTAAGCGCAAACACTATTTAGACTTAAACTGACGGTATTGACACATTCGGGTCATTGCCAGTCTAACTATAAATGAATGAACGTCTGACTGTGCCTTATCAAATCTGAGTTACTAAAAGTCCGCTGACCTACTTCAAAGTCAGAATCACACGTTTGAGGGTTATGTTCTCCGTCAATCTGGTTACGTTTTTCATAGGTGGAATTAGGTTCACAATGGCCTACCATAACTTTCAAACCACGCGAGATTGACGCTTAACTTCAGCTTTCCCAGCGAACACAGTAATAATGACAAGACTTTGCTGAGCTGACGTCATTCGCTACCCATGTCATTACCGGCCAACGGATGACAGAACAGATACACGTTAGTCCATAAGTATTTCTAATAACTTGTATGCCTTCGAAAGGCGTGTTGCTAGTCACAGCCATTAACGAGTTGAGAGAGGAATGGTGTATAAAAAATACTTACGAGGACACGAATAACCCAATAATTTTCCAAACCTGGTTAACCCTTACTGTACAATTTCTGCTGTGCATAAAAACCAGATGGCAATGACCGATCTCAGCGTTTCCGTCAGTCAGGCTTCGCCGATTATCATTTTGTACGTACCAGGTCTTGTCATGCATCTACGTCGACATTGTTCTCTTGTGTTCACAACCTTCTATTTGCCGCTTACATGCCCGAAACTGATTATCATAAAACATATGGTGACATTACATTAGAATTCACTCATCATGCAAGGTTAGTAGGCTCAGGGACTTTATTTCTGCAACCACGTTCAGCAAAGCTCTATCAGTTCGTGTCATGTTGCTCGTTTGTACATCCCACTACCTTCGGCTAGCATTGTTCCCTCTGGAAACTTCATTCTGTGCTCTTTACTGCCCAGTGTCCAACAAACAACTTGCACGCAAAACGTAATCGCCACTGGTTAGAAACCTACCCTAGACCACGGCGAGTTCATGTTGATTCCCAGAACACTTAACGTCTGTCTACTGACATCTATCTATATTTCATCACTTAATCCAGTCCAGGTTTTTATGTTTATAGAGTGACCCACAACTGCTTAAATAACTTTACATTAATGGTTATGGAATCATTCTATGACAGTGGTATGTGATCACCCTAGTGATTGAGGTCGCAAATGTGCAGTTAACTATGGAACGCAAGTATGCGGTATCCACATTAGAACATTTCACAACCCAAATGTATTATGCAGCTATAGACAGTCGTGATGAAACATCTGAAACTACACTGATTGCATTATGCCATTCTAGTGAAAGTAACAGCAAAATAACCAAATACCCAACTGTGTACATGAAAAGGCAGCATCAAATGCGTTTTTGTCTGCGTGTTGATCAGTTAAGACAATCAGACACGCACAATTGTCGACTTTTTGGAATGTGTCGGAAAGATGACCATAAGAATTGTAAGGCCACAAAACTCTAACATACGGGTTAAGTAGACAAAGTGTTTTGAAAATCCTAACCGAGTCAATCGTCACCACAATGGTGCTCAGCGGTTCCCAATGACAGAATGCTTGGACACACAGTAGCTTATTCATTATGAAGGAGGTTTTTCCTTCAGCCTTGGTTAATTGAAGAAGCTTTACACTTAGATGACCGGATGTATGGAATGAGTTGTAAGTTAAGACTACGTCGTTGAAATGGGATCTAATCGAGCTCAGTGGCATGAGTGTTATTGTTGTCTATGAAATCAGTGTAATTAATGACCAGGGCAGCAAAAGCCGTAATGGGGCTGTCTTACCGATGAAGCCTTGCTTTCACCTACAACTTGGTTGTTTGTTTGCAAGGTGTAGGCACCTTGATGCTGAATGTTTGGATACAGACGTAGCTATTTGTAGTAGTTAGTTCCCTTCCTCTCCTTTCCCTCCCTCCCCTCCTTCTTGTTCTTTCTCCCTATACAGGGCTTGCTTTATCATGGTGGTTGTATAGCGTTAGTGAGAACAACTGGTATATTGCTGTCTACGATGATGATGATGATGATTTTGGCACAATTCGCATATTCGTAGATTTGAAATGTGCAAATTCATTCATTTGTTAACGCAGGCTCTAAAACTGAACCCCGATGTATAAACGGATACATCCAACTCTCAGATGGCAAAAACTTGAGCCTATCGATAACGCTTCCATCATAGTTTCATTTAAAATCATTGACAAACAAACTTCAACACACCGTTCTGGATCGTCGGGAAACTCAGTCTGCATTTAGACTGGGTTATCATTTTCTTCACCCTTCTGTGTACTTTTGGCCGCAAATACTTTTCAAACACCTTCATTTCTATTTATTAAAGCGTCTCGAAAGGGCCCGAACTTTCAGGTAGATTACGAGTTATTTCATCGATTTTTGGTAGCCAATTGTCTCTTCTGATTTTTGTATGACGTTGGGGAAACTAGACAATGGTCTGTATGCGAAACATCCGTGTTCAGTCTAATGAAAGGTGGGAGCTCCTTACTTCTGTATAATAGTGGTCATCTAGCCATAATAGTAATAAGATGATTTTCTGAACGCCCGAGGACAGTAAACTTCCGCGTGCACCAAATGATTGATATTGCGGTTGTACAATTACGATAACGCTGCTACTATCTGTGGAACTGCATTCGTTTCTCGTGCCGATTCAGTACAGTTACGTTTCCATGCGTTACGCAAAGGTCGCTATTAAAAGCTTTACGACCTGCGCTCTTATTGTTAGCAATTTGAGCCACATCTGTGCCTGACAGCTTTCGGGTGTAACTTCTCCGAAGCAAAACTTAAGGGGCACTACTTTCATTATAAGCAGTGTGTAGGACGCAGAATACAAAAGCCCGGTTTGCACACTATGTACGGAGTTGACTTAAATGTTTGTAGCTGGCTGCATAACTATAACAAAGGTCACGGCCTAGGACCAGCTAGCCCGAAGCCATACGGGTTGGGCGATCCATAAAGCGCAGTATTCATGCCAGTTTCCGCTGGTTGGAAGAAACCGTCAAGTAGCTGGCCGATGACGTGGTCACGGTCCACACATTCTTTGATCGCCTTGGTGAGCAAGGCTAGTGAACATTGCCTGTCAGGTTTGGAAAGTACGACCAACCACGAAGATTACTGCAAGAGCTGTCGGATATTGCGGACTGTTGTAGTCGCAAGTGAGCCTGTGTCCATATTGTTTCTGGATCCTCCTATTTCTAATGCTACATTTTTTATCACACATAATTTTCATTTCGTACATTAATAGCTGTTTATTTATTTGTCGTTTCGTGATCTACTGTCAGGACCAGTGACATCGCAGTTACGTTTAAAGCTGAATACATACACATGTATACATTTGTTACGTTCTAACGGTTATGCCTAGAAACACGCAACCCGCCATCGTTTCGTTATAACACATGGGCTGTTTACCAATTATATATTTTGGAAATATCTAAAATCAACAATTTGGTAAATAGCAGTCACTGAGCTCTATTCTGCATAGGCTTGTAAATATACCGGTCCTTTTCTAGTTCAATAAAATAACGAAGAATAAACACAAAAGTTAGAATAGATGCCGGTATCTTGATGGGAACATTCATGTACTAGTTTTAGGCTTTACCTAGTGGAATTCATTGATTGCATTAACGCAATTGCACGCTACTGGAAACAGGTAGGAGAATTTCGGGAAAACTGGCGTTCCCCAGCTGGATAGATAGACAAGCAAGATTATTTTTGGAATGGGTTATTTGCAGGGTGAAATGTTCAGGGGATGAAATATCCCGGAACAAACAGTTCAGGAAGAGTCGACCGGGATGAACTAGACGGTCATTCATCGACTAAACAACCAATAGAAGCAATGAACATACATTTTAAAGCAACGTTACGTTACTGACAATAAGTCAGTAGCCACCACTTTAAAATTAAAAAATAAGTGGCTTGGCTGTTAGGCTGAAAAAGTAGCCACTGGTTGAACGGGTTTTAATCTAAATTGAACATCGATCACAAATGATAGCAACTGTCACATTCCCACCAGTTGTGATCAGTTGTGAGTGATGTTCAATAAATAGAAAGAGATGGCACTATTAACTTCAGTCATAAAACGCGAATATAGTAACATAACGTCAGCAAGTGTATATACAATGGTCTCGTAATACTTACTGAAGCATATACCCGGGATTGTAGTTTTCTTTCAAGAATTTCGACGTTCCATAACAAACAAGCCGTCCTGCTATCATGATGGCCTTGCGATCTGTGGGACAATGAAGAATAGAGAGAACAAACTCATTTTATTCGGTACCAATCATCAGTTTAAAAAGACGGGCACATGATTTGAATCATCATCACAGACAACAATAAATCAGTGGTTCACACTGATGCTTAACTGCCACACAACCACGAAGAATAAAAAGCAGACCCTGTATAGGAAGAGAGAAGAAAAAGGGGAGAGGAGGGGACCTAACCACTAAAAAATAGCTACGTCTACATTCAAATGTACAATATCAAGGCGTCTACACCTTGCAAACAAACAACCGAGATGTAAGTGAATGTCAGGCGTCCTCAGCAAGACAGCTTCCTTGCGGCTTTTACCGTGTATACCAGAAACCGAAAGCAATCGTTAATTACTAGTTAGCAATCCGGTTTTTTCTTTATCAGGTTAGACAGGGGCTTGGTGTCTTGATTCCCATATCTTCTGTTCCTTTAAACAAGAGTTTGTTTTAATTTCTTCTTTCCTGGTTGTGTTACAGCTTAAACTTAGTATCAAACACCAAAGTAGTGTTGTCGATTGTAGTGTATCTGATGTGACATGATGCACACAATGATTGTGATAAAGAGGAAGTTAAGATGTAAGTGGTGATAGTGGAGAAGCAGAAGAAGGAAAAGTAAAAATGGGCAGAGTTGCTAATTCTAAATTTAGGAATTGGTTTTTCCGTGAAATCTACTAAACAAAAGATCATCATGTGAATGCCTTCGGTGCAAAATGTATTCTGTCAATGCATACTTCCATTTGCTATTCATAAACAGCTATGGAAAACTTGAAAATTTGTGGTCGCGTTATCTTTTCCATCATGGTCGCAATATTACGACGGTTGTTGAAAATTTTCAATTCGGATGAATAGGTTATACAGCAGTTTCAACTAAGAGGACTGATAGGTTAGCAGTAAAAGCTCGGAAACCAACCCTTGGCACACAAGTACAATTGAAGCGTATCAACTGCGTGTATTCAAATCCGGAAGGAAAGTTGAATCTCAGCGATCATGCTGTTATAGTGCAAAGTTAGATTGAACACAGTACGGTTGATCACATACGAGTTATGAAAAATTCATTCAGTCAAACAAGCGTATGCGAAGAGTGCTCAACTGGACTCATAACAAATTCTGTTGTACAGTGTAAAACCATATCACTGACTGCTCCCCATGGGACTGTTTCTACTCAAGTAAGACGATGTTAAAGATGACGAATGGGCATCTTTCTAAAGCTTAATGGGTTGCGAATATAAGGGAACTGACAGGGCTGTGTTACCTCAAGACGACGGAGTTTGGTCGTTCAGGATAGAGAACGTGAACCGTTCTCAGGTATGTGACCACCGATTTTTGCGTTCGATCGCACCAAAAAGTAAGCAACCAGGAGATTTGGAGGCGAGTACTTGGCAGTGATTGTCAGACGAACTCCTCTATTCAACCCTTACATTTATAAAGACTCAGAGAGCCCAGCCAACTGTTAGGGATACCAGCTAGTCTTAAGCCACATCGAGTACTCCTCATCATAATCAAAGACAGCAATACATCAGTGGTTCACACCGATGCTTAACTGCCACACAACCACAAAGAGAAAGAAAAAGCTGACCCTATATAGGAAGAGAGAAGAAAAACAGAATGGAACGGGAAAGGACTTAACTGCTAAAAAATAGTTACTTCTGTATTCAAATATTCAGCATCAAGGGGTCTACACCTTACAAACAAACAACGAAGCTGTCGGTGAAAGTAAGAAGGTGTCATCAGCACGAAAGTTTCTTTACGGTTTTCACTGCCCCGCGACACTAAATGCACCCACTTCATAAACAACTCCGTCAAACGACAACGTTCACGCCACTGGGCTCGGTTAGCCGCCATTTCAACTAACTTCTCCACTGACGTCTCACGGGCTCCAGCACTGGAGACGAACCCGATCTACAATGGCCAGCTCCATGGTGGACGATTTTAATTCCCCACTCTAGGTCATCATCTGTACACCTCGCACTTTGCGCCAATCGACGCAACGTCGACAAAGAGTAGTCGAAGTGGCAGATGACTAGCTGGTATCCTTAATAAATTACCTAATCATCTAAGTCTGCGCAAGTTTATGAAGTGAACAAAAGAATTCGTTTGAAAATCACTACTAACTATCCCCTTCTTAACCTCTTCGTTACTTACTCTATGGCGCCACTTGATACGAACGTTGGAACGCAGATATCGGTGATCAAATACCTGAAGATGGTTCACGTTTTCTACCCTGAGTGGTCAGATTTCGCTGCCGTGAATTAATACAGTCCTCACTGTCGCCATAGGTGCCCTAGATTAGCGAACACCGCCCTAACCCTAAAGATATGCGCTTCTGTTTCATTTTCTGCACCGCAACCGCCGCTGATGCAGCTACTCAGATATACAAACCGGTCAGAAATCTCCACGATTTCACTATCTGACAATAAATCTACGTAATCACAGCAACCTTGTGGAAGCAGTTTGCATTTTGAGGCTGCAAAGTGCATGCCGAAGTAGTTGGCAGAACGCGAAATAGTCTCTAGTGTTGTCTGTGTTGCTTTGCAAGTGTCAAACAGCATCATCTTGTCGTCAGTATAATGAAGATCGGTCAGTTTTCCATCAGGTAGAAGGTCTACACCGGCATCTTTTGAGTGTCAGTAACAGTGCTCCATCGTTCTGTCCATGGAGATTTTGAAAAATCGTTGAACGTGGACAGCCTTCACGGACGCCGCTCATGGTACTGTGGCCGACTGGCCTAAGTTGCGACGTGTACAGATGATAACCTGACGTACAGAAATGAAGTCGTTCACCAAAGTCTTAGCCACTGTATGTCGGGTTCTTCTGTCTGGCCGGGAACCTCACGACTCACACACTACGTGGCTAGGGGCATTTGGTGACATGATAGCTAAACGGGCGTGAATGTTGTTGTTTGATCGAATTGTCTGTAAAGGAAATGTACTTAATGGTATGAGACAATGAATTCTTTCCTTGCCCGTGACTCTTCACTTTTACTTGTAGCTTGATTGTTTATCTGAAAGGCGTATGTTTTGTTGAATTTTTGAATATATGCGTACTTAATTTTTAAAAGTTACGTTTCCTTCTATTCTTTTTTACTTCCTGGCTAGGAATTGCCTTTTCCCCCTGTTTGTATGGCAGTTAAATATAAACGAAAACCACTGATCTATTGCTCTGTGAGACGATGATGAAGTGTAGTAAAATGGTTGCCAATATCCCTATTCTGAAATGAACCGGAGTGTGCGTTAAGCTACCGGATACAGTCTAGCAGGAAGACAGAGGAAAAGTTTGAATGCTTCATGTCTTTGTGGAAAATTAATCACGAAATCCGCTCGTCCGGTTCGGTATGCAGTGTCACTGACCACAGAAGCTGGCTCACTCTACACAGTAAAGGGTTTTTTGGAATGACTCGTCTGCTATCGATCTAAAACGTACAAGCAAATCACCGGATCTCGATAGATGTCCAGCCTATGTTAATCGCAGTACTGATAATACAGCCCATTGATACCAGTAATATACCAGAATTCCACTAAGTGAATTAAAACGGTTGCCACTGTATTGTACACCACAGACATAAAATTCTAAATGAGAAGAGTAGGGCGCAACCACATTGGTGATGTTGCAAATGGTATTTCATTCGGATTCATTGTGGTTGATATCAACGCACCATATTTGCAGAAGTTGCAAATTGAAAACGGCATTACATCCGTGTTAAATAGATAATATATATAGAAGGCAATGCGGAAGAAAATGTAGTTCAGCCGGGCGCACCGACTTTGACCTTAACTCGACCCCGACGAAGATACTGTAGTATGGTACTAATCTACCGAAAGAGTATGTGAACCGTTCAGTATCTTTGTTACAACAGTACTGTTCCCTAGGTCCTAGGCTAAGTCACATTACTGAGTAATTGTTTCTGGAAAGACGAGGTCGGTTTGGGTTGGTTGTTTGCGAGGGACTCACCAAATTAAAAGTCTTTTGGATTGGAATAACGTGATAGGTTTCTGGTATACAAGCTAGGCTGATAATGTAGCCAGTGAGCCAGTCAGACTTGGCTACCGCGGACATTGGTTGTTTACAGGCTTCATCGAAGCTGTCGTTCTTCGTAACATAAGCTTGTGCACTCATTTGGAGAAGTGTTCATTCGATCTGGAGGTCAACCATCTCTCGGTTCTGCTTACGTAACTTTCCCTGCAGTTACACATCAATCGGTAAACCCAATGTGAAGTATCACCAGCAGGAGGGTCGCTGATTAAAGACACAGATATTTTCTGTGTCCTAGCGAGTACACGGTTTGATACACTATCCTGTTGATTGCCTGAAAGGCTTCCTAGTAGCTGGCAGCTAATCTTTGAGGTTTCCAACTGGAAGTATTTGCGTCTGGTAGCGCGGTTGGTCTTTTGGTTTGACTTGTGATTGTTTTGCTTCTATCTGTTCAAGCATTTGGTTTTTCATTGGTATTTGGTTGTTACTCGCATTTGCCAATCGTTTGAACCGTCATGTAATGGTTGAATACTTGAGCATGCATTATTGCATTATTAGTTTGTCATCAGTACACTTAGACTTTGGGTCACCGTTTGCTTTGACTGTCATCCGGGGTCATTATTAAAACTACTTCCGGACCATAAGCAGATGATGTTCATTATTAAATAGTTATTCAATTAAATTTCAATAAATCTTCTAGGGTCGTACCTCCGTGAGTCACTCGGTCAATGGACGATAGCGTGGTAAGCAGACTGTAAAATTAACGTTTTGCAAAAGTCCTACATATCAACGGACAATACCCCCACCCTTCGTAACCAACGTAGATTGGTTTTTAGTCTGTCTCTGTCATGAGAGCGAACCCGGACAGACCCGACGTGTATGACTGCATGTGTGTAATGCTTCATTTTATGTGCGACCTCAGTCTTCTGTTTACAGACAAACAGTTTGGTTTTGTTATGTAGACGACTTTAACCGCAGTTGTGTTAGGGCGCCTCAACATGTGACCGGCCCGAGGACGCCTCCGTCGTGAGAGCGAAGGAAAAAAAATCACTCGACTCAGTCCGAACCAGCAGAACTGTTCAAAATCGGTTGAGACTTTTTTATACCGCTATACACATGTGTGGTCCTAACTGTTTCTCATGATGGGGGGATGTGTGTTCATGACGTGGCCTATAAATAACTTGTACTTGTCGCCCTGCCCGCACACG
>JTDE01021139.1:105414-124040 GCA_014338405.1 Paragonimus skrjabini miyazakii
TTCTTTGTGAACAGGCCACGTTTCCGAACCATAAAACAAAATGGGACGCACACAAGCATTATATACCCTTCCTTTCAGCGACAACCGGACGTCTTTTCGGCGCCACAGATGACGCAGTTTGGCAAAGGCAACTCGTGCCTTTGCAATCCTCGCCGATATCCCATCAGCAATATTACGGGCTGATGAGATGGTGCTACTTAAGTATGTGAAAGTGTCCACAGTCTCAAGCGGATTACCAATAATTAAACCAAGAACATTCGTACGAGCAATGAACCATAGAGCATCTAGCGAAGTGGAATGCAACAATCTCGAACATGAATCACGAATCGTGGCAGAATGACTTGGTAATCCCTACAAAGGTCTGCTGCCGTCCAATAAGGCATATGGTTAGGTTTAACCTATTTGAACATATCGGGTATACTTTGTTGTGTGTGCATAAACACAATTCTCTAACTCGTTGTAGTTGTACACCACACAACACCCAATTCAAAGAAGCATGGACACATTTGTAGCTCTGTGTCATTTACGGTGCAAAATCTATGGACTCTATTGGGACTGGGAAACACAGTGGCTATAAAACGCAAATAAATCGGTACCATCTGGCTTGTATCCGTATATAATTCTAAATAGTGTAATGATAGACAGGGAATAAAGGGAGCAAACAGCAATGAAATGATAAGGTCTGAAAATATCAGAATAAAAGTATTCAACGTTGGTTGTGACCAAAGATTTTAACTTATCAGAAATATGTGTAGTTATCGTTTAAAAGAAGGGTGCACAATGTGTAGTTTTCTCTATGGTTTCGAAAAGTGAGCTGTTCAGATGTGAGCAAACTTTTAACGGTTAAGAAAAGACCCAACTGCGAAAAATCTTAACTTCGGCTGGATTCGAACCGGCGATAGAGACAGTATGCCCAGAATCGGCAAATGATGCACAAACTGAGTCAATAACCCACTCCGAAAGCTCAGAAACTTCACATTTAGACTCGGTTTCTCACTCAGCACACAGTGTCATATGGAGTGCACCAGATGATCTAGTAGACTGACTGCCCAAACGAAATTCCGCAATCAGTTCATGCTGACATCTCCCAAAATCACTGTTGAGCAATGAAACTGCATTACTACCACGAGGTTTCTTCTAAATAATCGGATTGTTTGAAATACTCATCAGTAATGCAATTGCGAATTGATCGATTTGCGAAAACTCCGGGCTTTGTCTGTATTTCAGTCAGCAACAGAAACCGGATGCCCTACGCGGTCTATGCTCCATCAACTGACTTACAAAGCCAGGCTGAAAGCATAAAGATTTCATACCAAAACTCCATTACTCCACCACTTCACTATGTATTCGGTGCCCATCAAATTGTCCGGAGGTGAAGGGCCATGGTAGAATTGTCTCGAAATGGTATCTATCCACAGAACTATTGAGCATAATAACCGTATTACAGGTGAGTAGCACGCCAAATTTGTTGAGTGTAATGTTACTCATAGTGGACATACGATACAAAATTAAACCTGTGGTCTTTTCTCCGGTTGTACTTGCTTATATCTTGCTGGCAGTTTTTGTACATACAGTGTTCTCCATCGCAAACGATAGTTCACTGCGAAACACCTATCAAGTGACCCTTTAAACATGATCGACGCTATGTTTCTTGCAGCATGAGAGCAACCACAGAAGATCCCAACAATCCCACCCCTATCCATTGTGTTATACAGAATCCACCAAACCTGTTGTAGTTGGACACGGTCTCTTTCGTCGTTTAGCATATGTAAAGTGGAGTGCTGGTGTGAGCAACACAACCGCTCCTTCCCAGAAACTTTGAATAAGCGATCGTGTGACCAAGTAATATAAACACACAATTTGTGATGGTTACATCACATGCGGCGTATGACAGCTAAACGCTAGTCTCACCGGATCTTATATACGGAGATCACCAACAGCTGGCTAAAACGGTGAAACAGTCAGACAACCATGTGATCATGAACTAAGACGATCATAAATGTTCTGTTGAGAAATGTGGATAGGGGTCATCTGGTCGGTAGTGACATCTTGATCACTGAAATCGCCTGATAGGAATGCCGTTCTAGATGGTAGTCAGTGGAGTAAAAAAAATCTTAATTCTTCCCAATTTTGTTTCCTTTTTAGTTTCAGCGAAACAGTCTGAAAAGCTGAACCTTTTCGGGCTAAACCACCAAAATACACACAATTTACTTACTTCCACCAGTCACACAGGCAAAACAAAATCTGTATAGTTCAGTCAAATTACAGAAATTCTTCTGGAATATCCTTTGTTTCAATTGAACAGGGACTTGAGTCACATAGTGTCATCCGGTTGAGATAATGGTTGGTTCATGTTTTAACAGGAATACAGAACTCAAATACAGTTATATGATAATAATGTATTGTAGAACTAATGTACGGTGGAATCTGTAGGCCACAGCAGGTAAACACAACTGCACGACAAAACGCAAAACGTCAGTTGAAATAAAACTCTGTATCATCAACTTTCAGGTGTTAGCAGTCTATGTACCAAGTGTCTAATCCGTAAGGACACATGATCCTATCTAACCAGACCAACGCAAGGCTATGGGTCACTGACCTGTCAAGAATAATGGATCCTGCAAACGTACCAGCCTCAAAGACATGTCCTTGTGCAAATAATCAACAGGACACAACAGTCATTCATCAAATATGAAACAGGCACCATGGGTACTGTCTGCGTGATTTTTGTTTCTAGACTTTTAGATATGCTAATTTTGCTTGTGTCTTGAATTCATGCTTTACATCACTTGGTCATCGACAACGTGTACACTACACAGTAAATGTTCATATGGACCGGGTTGTTTAACGTCACATTCATATAAATGCTTAAATGCGGCATCGAACGTACACTTGTTCAGCTGGATGGAGCTCTCATCATTCTCCAGATTTCAGGTTCTAACTATTCCTAATCCTGTCACGTGTCATACTGAGGACTCACTAATTATCCAAATCACTAGGAAGAACACCATTTGAAATTTGTTTAAGTCGCCGTCAGTCTTATCTGCGGCCATACATTTAATTATTCTTCCAGCATAAATTTATTCCAGACATATTAATTCAACGGTTACAACACTGTAGCCGTCACATTTGAAACAAACCTCTGTTCAAGTCAAGTTAACTTCTCTGTGTGCATGCACGTGTGCACCTTTGCATATAGGATGTGCAGATGAAACGGTAAGTGATACTGCGCAAGTCACTTGTGTTGACATGTGTTCACAGATGTTATTCCATAGTGACCACCGCGAAAAGTCAATCCAAGCACGGGTGCTGTCAATTAAATGTATGCGTAGGTATAGGAGATATTCTATAGCACACCTCATTGAGTTTCCGACCATTTCTTTGCTTATGTTCTTTCGGATGGTTAGTCGGCTGGCTTGTTACTCATAACGTTGACTTGACAAGCAAATGTACGACTTTCAATCTACCGTAAATTCGTCTAGTAATATACTCTCCATGATGTTTCCAGCCCAGGTTGCTGTGAGAAAAGAGAATTTTCAGGGTAGTTATACGGCGATCTTGTAAAACGAAGGTGGGTGATATACAACTAGGTCGTTGAACATAAAACTATCAACTGCAATAATGGACTCACCAAACGCGAGTGAACTGTAATTTTGATTCTTCCACCAGACGATCGATCGACAAATTTGTATTTCCTTTCAAGAAAATTGATGGCTGTCTATTCACCTCTTCTCTGGTGGTCATCGTTGTCAAACACAGTTTGCAGAAATCAATAGGGAAGGTCCAATTAAACTTGTGACCAGTTCCGGCTGTGGTGTGTTAAAGCATAGAATTCAAAATATGCTTCATGAAACGGAAGTAATATTTGATGACAAATAACGGAATTAAGATTTCCTCTACATACGAGTTTACTGTCGCTCTGAGCGTTGGTTTAGACGAAGATCTGATTTTGTCTAATCTGGAGCTTCGGCAGGTGAAAGAAGATGTTATACTCAGTCACAAGATGTGAGTTGACCTCAAAACATTTTGAGGAAAAAACTGGAACACTGTCACCGTACAATATATAGGCTATAATAATAGAGATAACCTGGGTTTATTATACAGCAATCAGTGATGTGGCTGTTAGTCTGGCGCACTAGCTCTTCTTTTAATGGCTTGTAATGAATTCACATTCAAGAGATGACGTACGTCAGTGCGACAACTCACACTTCGTGGGGATTTTAGACATTCGGAGGCATCCAAAGTGACCTTGCTACAACTTGAAAAGTAAACAGATTTTATCTTCAGCATCAGCGCTTCCGTTTATTTTGTTAACGTCATTTGTTTGCCTAAAAGAGAACCCTTTTAGAGAGGGTGGGTTTTGTTCAAACCCTCGACACGTTCAAGTCGATGTAAAATCAATAGCTGGGGAAAAACTACAAATATTTCCATCCCTTTCATTCTGTTAGTTGAGACGGTAACCAGTATGGAAAAATTACTTTACTCAGTAAGTCTGGCGCGTAGTCAAATGTCTGTCTGTTTGCTGGTGGTCGCCTGAAGCTGAAAACTAGACTGTTGCACCATCATTTCATATTTCGTAGCATTCAGTCACTCATCAACTCTAAGAGTATGCTAGCTTTGGGTATCTTAGCATCGGTTTCAGTTTTGGTTCTCTCAAACTCAAGACTCAATTCCTGAACAGAGATGTCATTCCATACTACCCAGAAGCGGGTCAGTAACAGATCGGAAACGTTTCTAAGTTCATAAGAAAACCCAAGAAACCTGTGAGATTGTCATCCCATGAAATACAGACCGGATCGACTGTAGTGAGTCCTCAAGTCTTGCTTGCTATGTGCACAGTGGATAGAAGTATGGACAGCGTTTTGAGCATAGTGACAATCGCGATAGGCATTGGCCAAAGTCATTCAGTCATACAATCAACCAGATGCACAACAACCGCACATGCAGGATGTGATCCTTGGGTCGCTTAATGGAGAGTAGACTAGCCGATGTGATATTTTTATTGGTTAACTTGATTTGCTAGACTCATCATTTGCAGTCCTAGAGAAAATACTTGAATGCATGACATAAAGAAGAAGTAATGCGGATTAAACACGAAGGTGACGTTCAGATGAAGACAACGAGAGCACAGATACGATCGACAAACTTATAGGACAGGTGTTATAACAAATCGATTGGAAAAAAATATCTACCGATGAAAACTGAAAGATTAAAGAGTTCGTGGTTGAGGTAAAGCAGTTAACTGAACCCTAAATCAACGGCAGAATAAAATAGTGATATTTTTCATCTTCACAACACAGTGATAATTGTCCCACTACGACCTCTGCTACGTACGTACAGTTGCATCCTCAGTTTTGATGAACACATGATTCAACACTACGCTGTTGGTGGAACAGTTGCGAAACCATACATCCACCTGTACATTATCCTGCCCATCAAATCATCACTATTCTCTCTTGTTTCATATTGTATGGATCTATCATGATCCCTCGTACCAACGCAAAGCTAGTCAGAGCCGACCTAGCCTCTCGTAGTCGGTGGATGCTCACAGATAACTGTCAAACACAGATTTGCGCTGTTTTATCGCATGTTCACAATAAGTTTTTTTTCCGATATCTATGAGCATATTAAGGCATTGTGCACATTGGATTTAACAACGTCGTAAAAAAGTAATTTGCGTATACACCGTTTTTCTCAAATGTTTACCCCTTTTTTACTAAAAGTCATCAACTTACGCGTCCTCTTAAGTTGCTACACGCCGTTTTCCTTAAGGGCTCAAAACGGAGAAGAAAATACTTGCGATATTTTTGGCCGCATTCGTTATGATTAGGAATGATTGTTTCTAGGTTTAAATAAGTGGTTACGGAAATCATACCATTTATTTACTAAACAACGCTGACGTCTACATGTAAAGTCAGCCAGTAAATAATATGACATTGTTTTGTAACATTTCTAACACCGATCAGTTTAATTGTGCTTATCAAAATACATATCTGTAGTGGAATAAGTTCAATAGAATCGTCCAAAACAATTGCACACCAGCCTGGTTGCATTTAGGAGTTAATCTGGTTGACAAATTACTAGCACTGTGTAGTGGTAGTTTGTGGCTCTTGGACAAAACCTTACAAATATCGAATAGTATGTCAACTATATACTCCTCGTGACTTTAAGTTCGAAATTGTTTTTTGCTGGACGAAGATCACGAAGCTGACCCGGAAGAAGTTTGAGTTGTACAGCGACAATCACAATCATGAATAGCAACAATATTGTAAATAGAATCGAAGGATTCGGCTTCCTGGATATACGACAGCTTATTACAACTTAAAAAAACATGAACTTTTAGCCGAAAATGGACCAACTGGTCATTTGGTTCACAGGATCTGAAGAATCTTCTGAGTTAAACGTAAACACAGCCACCACACACCATTACGGTCCTTGCAACCGGGTGCTACGTGGAACGAAGTGGTTGTGAGGGGTCAGTTAAATAATTTGTCAGCTGAACCATAATCCCAGTTATTCAAAAATCTTCCTGGTCGCATCATAGGTGCGAATCCGTTTCAACTAACATGTCCTCGCAGCTAGAATGAGCACAGACAACACCACTGTGTCAACCTGCTCCGTTTAAAAATGGGAGTCGTGTTCCCCTTTAGTAGAAACTTGATGGCCCGGCAAATCATTGTGTTGATTAGGAGTTCAAAATTCTACCTTCGTATGATCACTTCATCTCTCATTCGTACAAGTTCTGTTGATCTTCAAGAAGACAAGAAGGCATACATTATGACATGCAAGCGTTCCGTTTATTCTCATCAGTCGATCGCATATGTCATTCATTTGTATAAATGGAACGCACAGCGACAAGACATTGAAAGGGACAAACATCACATGGGTGGGGAACTGAAACCGTCTACCTCATTCTGATGTGTATACATGTGACGTTCGTTCAATTGATTGCTCTGTGGCCGTGATCTGAGCTTTTGTGTAATCGACTAGTGAAGATAAACGAAATGCTTGCACTGCATAGTGCTCTTTTTTTGGCTGTCATGATGAAATGAATACGGGGAGCTCAGATATACTAATTTCTACGCTTCTGTTTTACGACTCATTGAAACACAGTCATCCTGTTAAACAGTAACTGTGGTGGACTTCGGCGTGGCCGTCCCTGTACCATTTCTGTGTTTTGTGCTAAATTCTACAGATCACGATTGATTAAGGAGAATCTAAATCCATGAGTGGTGTTTCCAGGCACTTGGTGTAACTAACCAGATAACATGCATGCTGGTGATCACTTAATCATCATCATCATCAACGTCACCATCATCATCATAGACAGCAATACATCAGTGGTTCACACTGATACTTAACTGCCACACAACCACGAAGAAGAAAAAGCAAACTCTGTATAGGAAGAGGGAAGGACAAAATGGAAGCGGAGGGGACCTAACCACTAACAAATAGCTACGTCTACATTCAAACATACAACATCAAGGCGCCTACACCTTGCAAGCAAACAACCGAGCTGTAAGTGGAAGTAGGGCGTCCTCAGCAAGACAGCTTTCCTGCAGCTTCCACTTCACAGACAACTCGGCCAAACAACGATAACGTTTAAGCTACTGAGCGCGGTTAGCCGCCATCTCACCTAACGTCTCAAGCCACCGACTCTATGAGTCGCGAGGGCTGCAGCCCGGAAGACGAACCCGATCTACAGTAGCCAATATTCTAGATGACAATCTAGAAATACCGTACCGTTTGTAAGGCTTCTTGATGCTCAACCTCAATTCGACACTCCACGATCCGTTTCATCCTTTTTTGGACTCATCATGTAGAGATACTGCGAATAGAGGATCGAACCGGCAACCCTTCACGTTAAGAGTGAACGTCCGTATGCGCTTGGCCACTAGTTCTGTGGGCATCGTTTGTGAAGAGGGAATATGTGGGCAACTGAGAAAGTTTGTTTTCATCTCGTTAGTGTGGATAAACACAGTTCACCTTGGATTACCAGTTTGTACTGGCTACGGCCGCAATGGCTCGAAATAATGTTTGTAATGCTTGATGCTCATCCTCAAACCGACACTCCATAACCGATTTCGTCTTTGTTTGAACTCATCAAGTAAACATAGTCTGAATGGGGGATCAGACCGGCTATCTTTCGTGTCACGAGATTATGCGGTTATCCGATTGATCAGGTATCTAGTCTGAAACAGAGCGTCAGTTTGAGGATGAGCATCAAGAAACACTACAAGCACTAGTTCTAGTCCTTGCAGTCGTAGCCAATGCAAACTGGCAATCCTAGGCGAGCCTTGTCCATCCACACTGATGAGGTGAAAACAAGCTATAACTCACTTACTGTATCACTTGTCGTACAGAGTAGCAAAGGTAGTGCAAACAAAACAGTAAAAAGATGAAAGTTTACAACTCACTGTTAAGTACGCAGTCCAAATATATCCCGATAAGATTGAAAATCAGCGCGAGAGTAACTTGCATTTCCAAATAAAATGACACATATTTTTCATTCCGAGTCGCCATGGCTTTATTCAGTATCTACAAAGAGTGGTAGGATTAAAGCGGACAACAAAAATTGTTTATAGTCAGTCAAGTCAGCTTGTTCTGTCCTGTTGTTATGGGGCTGAAGGATAAAAGAAATACTCGCCTTTCAAAACAGGCCTTGAGATCACACATGGGGAAAATCTGAGGTGATATTGAAACGGTGGTGTTTTACTCACTGTATCGCATTACTGACAGACAGATAATTATCAAATGTGTTTATGTTGAAAGTAAATGACTCGGTTCGACTTTCGACGTCCGGTATTCGCTGTTGGGCGAAACATGAGCTAAGACAGTTAGAATCGCTTATCTAACCTGAAGCTGAACGAAACAGAACACTGCGCTACATTGCACTATACTTTCACATACGCATACTATCCTCTTAATATATATCTAGCCTGGTTGATCCTTGAAAAGTAGACGAGTCTATATGTGAGAAGAAACGCGTAGCAAACAAGCTCGTTTTCGGTGTTTCATCATCAGGCTAAATACAACACATTTATATGGGTTCGATAGGGGGGCGGTAGATAACATAATACTGAAGCGAGAGATTTCAGTCAACAGTTTCTGTCTGGTTTGAGTCATGAGACTCAGTTACATAACATTGACCACGTGAGTTGTACGAAATCTGCGGGAGATACGTCACATCTATGCAATCATTCTGTTCTGGGTTTGCGCACAAGGCCATGGAAGGTTCAACGTTTTGACTAGCCGTTTTTAAGCGCATAGTGGTGGTGAGTATAGGCGAATTGCAATCTATATGTTTATATGTTCTCCACCGTTTTTGTCTGACAGGATACCACTGCACTGTCTCTGCCAGATAGCCTGTACCAAATGAGCTGACGTTGTGAGCAGTCAGTGCATGTTTGTAAAGTGTGTAAGTTCGTGATCAATAACAGAGACAATGAGAATGCACAATCTTCTTTTGCTGGGTTATGTACCCCTTATGCAGACGGAGTGTCTGCTACACTACTCACTGTTCAGTGTGACTGGTGATGTTTGGAAAAAGCTGCACAGTGGCCAGGCGATGACGTGGTCACGGACTATGAAAGCCTTGACTGTTCCGCTGAGCAAAGTTAGTAGGTACCGTCTACTTGCTTGGGGAGTTCGTTATCATTTACACGGCTGGTTGGAAACACTGTCAGACATGACTGTCAGTGTATGTCAGCCTGTATCCGAAAATTTACTAACTCTTCTGTTTCGTGAAACTCATTCGTTTTTGTCCGTCTGTTTAGTTTAGGCTTTTTCTCCGCTGTACATTTGTACTTATTTGCCACTCTGCAACTTCGTGGGCTAGTGGTAGTCCGAAATGTTGTGCCCATTGATAAGCTTCAAAACTAAAAATGATGGTGATGATAAGACGGTTAGGTTAAACAAGATATCACGTTAACCTCCTCAGCTGATAGAGCATTTGCTGTGTTTAGGTATGGTGTTTCTATGATTGGTTCGAATCCATCCAGAGTCAGGATTTTTAAAAACTGGGTCTCTAAAGTATCAAATCTGTTAAAATATTTATCAGTAATATTAATACTCATTTGATCCACCTCTGCTGCAGACTCATCATCATCATAGCAGCCATCAGCCTGACTAGAAGGTACTGTGGCTCGGGCCGCCGCTCACCTCAACAGTGACGTGGAATATTCCAGATAGGAATATTCCAGTACTTTAATTTTCTGATGTGTAGACCAATGGAATGTTTCAAACAACGGATATTCGAAATAAAATATCATCATCCCATTCTTGAATATAGCTCACTTTAACTGGGGAAAAAATCAAATCCGATAAGGGACTTAACGTTTTACTGAGAGAGGAGAAGCGGTAGAATGAGAAAGAATTTGTGATACGAATACAAAGTCAAATGTTTGACTCACTTGGATGTGAATTGAGGAATGCGCGTAGCTTGGAATAAGATAACCCATGTCATCGATTGTGGAGTTCCGTTGCCAGACGCTACAGAAGTGACGTAAATACATATAAGTAATTACAGGAAAATTCTCGGTTTCAAAATTCTTAGCATATTGCGATCAACATCAAGCGGGTGAATCAACCGCTAACTGCATTCAGAGTTCAAGAAAAAAGGTAAGGTTTTCCTACACGCTGAACTGAACATGCTCCCAAGGTTCGTGAACCTAATCGGACCAGGGTTTCCTAACCAAACAGATGAGTGTGACCTGATGAATGCATCCAGAAAAATCAGACGTGCATAGCTAGATTTCAAGATCTTTGGTGTTTGTTCAGAGCATACCCAAACTTGTACAGTACTCCAACATCTGAACTACGAAGCGGCGCAAGCAGTTTTATTTGGAATCCACCAGGTGATTCAGACGATCAGCTATCTCTACAAGATTTCACAAGCAGTTCACGATGGATTCCATCAATGCGACTGTTGTGCATTGAAACTGAGCTACTTACAAGTAGTTTTGTCGCAGTCGCGGTTCATTCGCAAGATATACTTCGTTTGCCAGCATGTGGCAGTAGCTGATGCCAGTAATATTGGGTGCGATAAAAAGTTCTAAACAGTACGCAATATCGGTTTCCTAAAACAAACATCCATCCTAAACAATCACGATATCATGGGAGACGTTACTCAGTTAAGTCAAAACGAGAACTTAACTCAAAACGGCTGTTATGCAAATATAGTAATTTAACGACAAATGAACGCTTGTTAATTTTGATTATTGTTCATCCACAATCGTATTTACGTTTAATCGAACCGCCTTTGTCCGTTGTCTTAGTGGGCTGATTGTACGGTTGGGTATTTCCTAACAGTACAGAACAAATTCATTTATTTCCGGAAAAAACTAGGTTCGGGTGATTGTAATAGAGCAAAGTCTACATCAAAGATCAAAGCTTTAACAATGGTTGTAATTGAAGTGTTCAAATATTGTACACCATGATCAATTCAACCGCTGTGCAATAGAGCTACAACGGGTAACAGAAACAAGCCCATAATCAAGAATACGGCAAAAGCTTGAACCATTTTGTGAATAAGACGTGAATGCCGAATTGCAGTCAGTTCAACCATTACATTACAAGTGCATCAAAGTTTATACAATAGGTGTGCGGTAACTTCATCGCAGCTATTGCGTCTGATTCACTGGAATAATGTCACATTTAACCGAATAGTACAAACGCGGGCATGTCGTGCAACAGCTACCTACAATTAATGTATTAAATTTTAGCATAGGGATTGATAAAACTACACTGAGTCTCTGACCTGCAAGCTGTGTGATAATCCAAACTAATCAGATTTATATCACATTGTGCATTTGTTGTGATTACACTGGATTCCCATGATAAACACTTTGTTGACGAATGCACGGGATAACACACCGAAATGCCAGGTTCACACAGAACAAGCATCTTTTCGACTGATTAGGTCAATTCTGATTATCCATTTAATATAGGCCGTTGCTATGGCGACAACAGTCCATCCTAGACGCTTTTGACAGATTATCCGACAATTTCGATTAACCAGCAGGCCGATTAGGTGCAACACACCGTGCTGCTGTGTTGTTGGCGCCATTTTGTTTTCGATTGTGTAAGTCGTGTACATGTTTTACTGGGCCTTTGGCTCACGATTGTTTCTATTGTCTCCTTTCACAGGACTATCGTTGGAACCCTTACTTCAGATGAACGCTGTCCCCCGATGTCTCCACGTTGCTCAGAGTTGGTTTATGAGTGTAACTAGCACAGGAAGCCAGAACGTCTGGCTGGCCTGTTACATAAGTGATTCACACAACGCTTCCCAAAACTGGTGGCAAGGTTAGTGTTACAATCTACAACACACGTTAAACAGCGAGCTTTGACACGTAGTCAGCCCAGAGCAGAATGAGAACACGTGACGGCAATAGCGCGTGGCAAACGCGAGAGAATGAAGCATATTATCGATGGGGCAGTCACCCAATCGATTGTGACACACAATTGGATCGTTTGCAGCCAGGGTGATAGAGAGCGGGACACACGCGTGCACGGGTAGACGGGTGATGTGCGGACAACGATAGGTGAGGATGTTAGTCAGTAAGACGTGAATAAAAACGCTGATGGCCCGGCAATCTGCCGTATAATTGGTCATCTAAGTCAACAATTTTGTCGCCGTGCGTATAGGTGAAAACCTTTCTACTATCAAGATAACGCCGTGCACTGCATTATTTGTAACATCATGGAATTTTAAACGGTCTACAAAAGTTTATTACTAAAAGATACTTTTGAATATTAGTTAATCTAGAAGAGGCCCAACTGGATTTCAGCTGGATTCGAACCAGCCACAGAAACAGCATGCCCAAACGCGGCAGACACTATACCACCTGAGTTACGAGGCCACATCGAGAGCTCGGAGGTTTCATATTTGGACTCTGCTACCTATACGCCCCAGTATGTCATACGGATCGACTGCCTCAGCAGAGTTTCCCTATTGATTCATACTGAAATCCACCAACGGCACTGTTGAGCATAGAAACTGTATTAATAGTGAGTAGTTTGACAAATTCGCTAATTTAAAGTGGACCCAAATGAATCTAGACGAAGCCCAAATTTTTCACAGATGAGCAATAGTTTTGTTGTTTACCAAATCAGTATAAATGTGAAACATATCCTCGAGGTGCTGAACTCATCACACCATTCCATTCACTTCACCGGTGTATTGGAGTAGATTGACGTACTCCACTTCTTTGATAAGTTCCTATATTCTGTAAAGAAACGGACAAGCTAACATAGTAACCTCCACATATTTTTCAATTGAAAAGACGGGACTCTGGCCGCTCTCTAACATCCTGCGTCATAAAAATACACTCGGTAAACATGCTGCAGCTCGGACTCTATTTCCTCAATAAAACACTGCGGGAAAACGGGTCCGCGGATAAATTTACTCTACAAAACCTATTAGGCACATCAGCTAAAGATCCTAGTCCTAGTGTTGAAAAATGTGTGTTCATCTCATTCACTCTTCGGGTAGATGGCTACTGAACAGCTGGGTCGACGTGTACAATAGTTGCTAAAACAAATTCTCCCTACTGTGTCCTTAAAGAACTGGTTCACCTCAAAACACATGCACAGAATTAGTCACACAGACAGGCTACCTGTCCACAACCACACACTTGGTACTGTTGTACAGCAGAGTATATCAGCTGAACGACTAGACGCCTGTTCAAAAGATGGATCACACTGTTTAATGTAATCTTGTCACCTCCTGTCGTGAGCAACCACCAGGTAGACGGACCGAAAGCGTTTTATTCGTATATCAGTTCCTAATCGATGAACCAAAAGGGTTTGCACAATGGATTGTGGTAACGGCCGAATTGACCCAATCAGCTTACGCAACCCGACGCTTTGTTCACAAAACAATTCGCTCAGGCTCTACAACCGCCCTGGCCTTGAATGGCTCCTACTTCTAACTCAGACAGACTGGCGGCATCCGATTCGGATTTGCCCGTCATACTGACCGAAGCCAAAGGATGCCTGAGCTTAACCCGCACCACTTGCGGTTTCACTCACACACTACGTATCCGATGCAAACCCGGAGGAATAAGACCACCTACCTACACATAAACAACTGACCTCGGTCATGGAACGTGAACCTAATCTGTGTCCAGAATAGTGAGCGTGTACTGATAAGTGTGGTCGTTGCGACACCGATTTTGACCATTTGATATCTTGGCTCTTCATTACTGCACCTTATAATCGTATCTGTCGGATGATGAATTAGCGAAAACATATGATCATCATACGTTTTCTTCTTTGTGACACTAAATGATAATTTTCAGGTTTTAATTAAAAGAAGCAGACTCGACGTTTACCGATTCGTACTCAAAGTACTGCACTCCAATTCCAAGTGCTTCTCAACGTCAGACTATCCGAATGAACCCAACATTGACCACTTGCATGCACCTGATTTCCCGACCCTCCGATCCGCCTAATTAATCGATTAGCTGTTAGCAGGCATGTTGATTCTGGCCAGAATCAATGAAATTTATGTTCTGATTGGCACAAATGAAACTGAGAGCGCGATGGCAGAACGTCCGTCGGGAGGCTTGAACAACCAAACCTTCACACTCGGTCCTGTGGCGCTACTTACCCGCTACGCGACCACGGCCGACCGTGTGCACAGCATCAATCTCAGTTGCTCCTATGCCTAAACCTCATTGTTCGAACTATCTTGCTGTAGGACCCTCATAAATATCTACATTGTTGATTACATTAAATACTGGCAAAACATTCCTCCCATTTTTACACGTAACATTATCGGAATTGGTACTACGAAATCTTCTTTGAACTCTCCATTTTTGTTTATTTTGTGCTGCCTCACTGAACTGCTTACCCTACCGCATTATTGACTGATACTTGCTGACAGTTAAACTCCGTACCCAGGGTTCACTTGGTTGTAAGTTGTATAATTTGCTAATTACTACTTATTTATGTAAAGAACTAGTTTTATCCGAGTAAACCTTCGACATTCCGTCGTGTTCTGCCCCAAACCACGATGTTTACAGCTGTCCGAAAGACAGCGTATAGCCATGAATCATGACTGATTCTACAAGGCACATCTTCCAAAGAAGTATACAGAGCTAGTCACGTAACACCATTCCGCTCGGTGTCGATGTATGACCATCTTGGTGATAGTTGAAACGTACATGTAAAATGAGACCTCATGTGTTTGAAGTGAATCTGGACATTTTCTGAGGCTGCTTCGGCGTCGAATGAATGAGTTTGTATGTTTTAACTCTATGTATACTGTACTTCTTTGTTTGCATGAGAACACCCTACTACCTGATTCGTGCTAACGCCACGACCACCATATATGGTCGCTGCATCTGATCCGTCGTCTATCCTGTTCGCCTCGTATGGTAATTGCCTACCATTTGTACTCAAAATTTCTGTGGTCTAGTTTTTGAATCGTTTCCGGTAAACGTTAGTGATTACGTCTTCTCCTTCTCGAGTTAGGAATCAGGCCGTACGAGTGAGTTTGTAATTGTGGCAGGGATGATCCAATATTTACACACTGAAATTACGATACAGTTACGCTGGTTAACACTGGCGCTGTAGTAATTGTGTTGGAACACATTAATTTGTTGTAGCGTCATAACATTTAGTTTACAACCTCTTCTCCATTCTGGAATTATCTTGCAACCAGCCTACCCAGAGCGTTTGGATACAACACAGAACTTCTTTTTCAAACTACTTGTGTATTCTACCGGATGTCACTGGTTACAACGAACAACAGAAACGTCTACGGTATCCGTTAAGAGTCGGAAGTTAGAAGCATCTTGACCCATTTACCTTAGGTTTGGAAATCTTGTGTAAAAATGGAACATTGCACTGCCCGTTCCACTCGTGTGAATATTCCAACGTTCCTAAAAATCAATTTGAAGGTGTCGTGATGACACAAAGTTGGTAACCTGTATGGCGGGTCAGCTAATTCGATAGATCTTCCCCGCAGATTTATCACCAGAAAGAGCCATGGACACTGCGAAGAATAAAACAGCCGGATATGAACAACCAAAAATCTTTCATTGGGGCAGTTCGAAATCTCTAAACTTTACGGAAGAAAATTATCATCAACACATCCGCCAGTTGCTTGTCACCGCTGTGATAGTTGGCGACACAGAACAGATAGTCAAGCTTACCCCGCTCGTACCTAAGATTACGAAACTTGCGAAAAACATTGTCAGCGCACTCGATGTTGCTCTTCCTGTAGTTCCCCAAGTTTTTGCAAATGACCAAACAAGCGGCTGCGCTCCCGAACCTGGTACACGCATTTCCTCAACTGTTAATGGTGCGTCTACAGGACAAGCCATCCTTGCAAACCGTACGCTGTTTTCTTCGAGTAGACGGACGCTTGTATTTTACGTGTAACAACGTAAGTTGGCTGTTTTCACTGCACGTAGCTGTTATGTCTGCGTCATTGTCGCCTGTGTGTCCCACACTCTTGTCTGGAAACGAGCTCCGTTCTGATTGGTCGCTTCTTCATCGACCAATGGTGCATTCACCCAAGCACTAACAAATGGAACTGTCGCTTGCAGATATCAAATGATAGCCTATGGATTTCCTGAGTTGCACGTGCTCCTTGCTTGCGTGAGCTGATTTTTACTGTATTCGAATAGGAATATGACACGGACGTCACGTTGCACGAACCTGTCAGATGACTTTTAATCTGCAACCTCCAGAGTCCTGTTGTTGTGACGTTGCCCTACAATCAATCAAAGGTGACTGGGCTCAGTCAAAGCTACATTCACTAACTACCTGGATTTGCTACCGATTGGTACTACTTACAGTAAGAGCCTGAAGTTAGGGGTACTTCGTCATTTGTTGCGTAATGAAAGACAACGCCACTTTGACGTCGCGGTCAGAGACTTCGTTAATTGATATTCCGGTTCTACGTGATCATTTATGGGGGTACAGAATGGGTGCTTTCAAAGGAAGATTCAAGTGTTGTCAGTTGAAACAGAACGCTCTGAAACCGTTAGAACAGATTATATCCCGTCTGACCTTCACAACTTAACAGTGTGCTTATCGAAGTATCCCAAAACGCAGGCCCGAATGAGTCAACTTATAACCGGAGTAGGAGATAACTGTGTCCGTGAGACATTACTTACGGAGGATACAACGAAGTTGTCTTGGTACAGGGCTGTTAATCTTGTCAAGCTCAAGTCAGCAACAGTTGAACGGTCGAGTGTTTGAACGCCGATAGAGTAAAGTGGTTACTTCGATCCATCTTGTGAAATGTTTCATCATGACGACGATGTACTTGGTTCGAAAAGTGCTTAATGAGAGAAGACCCATCACGTCCACTGACCATATTTTCCCAGTTTGATTAAATGAGATTGGCTGAGCGGAATACTTGACTGAATGTCTACTGTCCTTCAAAGACTAACAATATCGGCATGCCAATACGTGGTTGATGGCAACATCCTGCATTTCGATCTAGTAAGCTTTTGCTCCGACAGTTTGTAAGTTCTCTAACATCCATTATACGTCAGCTGGGGACGTTCTTCCACAAGTACATCTCGTAACTCTGCTGGTATTACCTGCTCATTTGTTCCTTTCCGCAGTTGGCAAACTGAAATTCCGATATGCACATTGAATGCTTTAACTTACGAATGTATTCTGCGTTCCGGGGATAATCGTCCCGATAACAGTTGGTCGGTAATTCACCAGGTAGCCACATCCATCTTTTGTGTTGTTTATAGTTTTTTAGGATCGTGCTTTATTTCAACAGTGCTAACTCCAACAGCGTCGTTGTGGAGCTTATGTGGCTCTTTCTGACCGGTTAACTTGGCAGTTTTTCTTCAATATTCTATATGAAGACACCGCCGCGTCACCGAGGTTTGGGGTAGGTTTTTGTATTAACCAACGACACCAAGAAACCCCTTACAACTGTCTTGGACACAAACACCCAAGTTATCTCAGTCGTTATCAGTTTCATTAGCAGTGATTGGACCACGCTGTGATCGACCTTGCGACCGGTCGAAACCATTCTTTGTTTGGCTAGATGTGACTTTGAACTGTTGACCTTTAGGTCGATCTGTTCAGTTTTCTACAGTACAGTAGCGTTGTAGATGACGGTTTCCAGCACTGATATCTGGATTATGAATGAGGCACCCAACAGTCAGATGGACGGCATATGTTTGAACCGGTACTAATGTTCGTCAACATTTAAAGCTACTCCGCCGCGATGCGACTGTCAGATGGTGTTAGGGCGCCCCACCCTGTTACCGTCCCAAGGCGCCTCCGCCGTGAGAAAGGAAAAAAACGATTGACTTTGTCCTAGTTTGTGGACTTGCTCACAGCGGCCGAGAGGGTGACCTTGGCTAGTTTTTACCCGTCAGACTTTTTACTCAGTTATGCCCATTAGTGACCCTAACCATTTTTTCCGATAAATGCCCTCCTCTATTTATTATTCGGAAATGTCCTTATGGCCACTGCGCACCCTACAAGTACTTTTGTCCTTGTCGCCTCGGTCGCACACGTTTTGTAGCGGAACAATGCTTCCTATTTTGAACGCGTCTTCTGGCTTGCCTTGGGAGCGAATACGGGACAGTCGCGGTACTATTCGGGACCGAGGTTTTCGCGTTAATATTTACCGGGGA
>JTDE01021139.1:124140-134897 GCA_014338405.1 Paragonimus skrjabini miyazakii
AAACTGATTGAAACACTGACGCAGAAGCTGAGTTTCCAGCAACCGACAGCAGGATCCAACGAATCCGTCAAACCCACAGAAGAATCTCTGATCAACTCAATCAGTGAGTTCCATTTTGATCCGGCAACTAGCACTACATTCGAGTCTTGGTTCAAAAAGTATGAGGACATTTTCAAGGTGGAACTGTCAGACGCTGATGATGCTCGGAAGGTGAGGCTGCTGCTTCGCAAACTTGGTACCTCAGAACACGAACGGTACATCAACTTTATCTTGCCGAAGAACCCAAGAGATTTCAGTTTTGACGAAACCACTCAGACGCTGTCCCAAACCTTTGGCGACCAGTCATCTCTGTTTAACATACGCCACCAGTGGCTGAAGCTCGTGAAGTCAGCAGATGATAACTGGGTAAGGTACGCTAGAACAGTCAATCGGAAGTGTGAACGTTTCAAGCTTCGAACAATGACCGAGGATCAATTCAAATGTCTGGTTTTCGCTTGCGGACTCCAGTCACCAAAAGAATCAGATATCCGAACACGGATTTTGTCGAAGATAGAACAGTGTTCCGAAATCACTCTGCAAGATATCACTGCCGAATGCCAGCGCCTAGTGAACCTGAAGCATGACACCGCTATGATCGAACAAAGAAGTCAATCAAACATCTACACGGTGTCCTCAAATGTCCCAGTCAAGACTGCATCAATGTCGGAACGCGACAGCCGAAGAAAACCTCCCACACCATGTTGGCAGTGCGGCGGATGGCATTATGTCCGATACTGCCCATTCAAACAGCATCGGTGCACCCACTGCTCCCGACGGGGCCACAAAGAAGACCGTTGCCGTTTTAAGAGGCGCCAACACTTGCTAAATCAGAACTCCCGCAAGCCACACAAGCCCCGCCTCTCAAGAGCACAGGTCGTGCTCGCAGCAAGAAACGACGACCACTGGACGCGCAGAAAGTATGTATCTGTCTTCATCAACGGCAAGTCGGTCTGACTACAGCTCGATACAGCATTCGACATCACACTAATCTCTGACCGCACGTGGCACCTGATTGGCAAACCTCCAATACGCCCCACAACCCAACTTTCAAGAAGCGCAACTGGCACTCGATTGCCTATCACTGACGAAGTTCACTGTACCGCAGCTATTAATGGACTATCAATCAAGGGTACCTGCTGCGTGACCCGTAATGCTGGCCTGAATCTCCTTGGATTGGATCGACAGACTGCATTTATTTGACAAACCACTACTCAAAATCCGCAACTGCACTCAAGCGCAGCAAAAGCCAACGATGACTTCAGGAATCCACCATCAATTCACAAACGCTCTCCAGCAAAGACACTTGGACGTGTCCACAAAAAAAACTCGGCCGCTACACCAAAGTAAAGGCCAACGGAAAAGATCCCCCAAGTCATGTTCAACAGACCTTCTTAATCAATTGCCGGTCAAACAGAGGTGGAGACGGCTGACGAACAGATGCTGCAAACCGGTCAAACCCATGCAAGTCGATCCTCGCAAGCAGTCCTACGATTGAACCCAACAATCTTCAGGGGGGAGGTGTTAGGGCGCCCCACCCTGTTACCGTCCCAAGGCGCCTCCGCCGTGAGAAAGGAAAAAAACGATTGACTTTGTCCTAGTTTGTGGACTTGCTCACAGCGGCCGAGAGGGTGACCTTGGCTAGTTTTTACCCGTCAGACTTTTTACTCAGTTATGCCCATTAGTGACCCTAACCATTTTTTCCGATAAATGCCCTCCTCTATTTATTATTCGGAAATGTCCTTATGGCCACTGCGCACCCTACAAGTACTTTTGTCCTTGTCGCCTCGGTCGCACACGTTTTGTAGCGGAACAATGCTTCCTATTTTGAACGCGTCTTCTGGCTTGCCTTGGGAGCGAATACGGGACAGTCGCGGTACTATTCGGGACCGAGGTTTTCGCGTTAATATTTACCGGGGAAAGAATCCGATTTTATCGAGCGTACCACTATACTGAAATCGAACCAGCGTACCGTTTAGGAGGATTTGCAACAGATGGGCATATGTCAGCATCCTGCCCGCAAGTCAAGAGTTGTGAATATTTTTACAGTTTGCAATTTTAATACACTTCTGAAACTACTGGAACTTCAATGAGTTGATTGACTGTACGCCCTCACTAAATATAGAGTTCGCCATAACGAAATTTTTCATCGGGTTTCTCTGTCTGCAAGACGACAGAGTAGAACGAGTTGTCAACTTTGTTGACGATGTCATCTTTCAACACGTTCGATTCACTTTTCAGCTATAATGAGAATTGGAATTCTTCTGGGATCGACCAATCGAATTCTATTTTGCTCATCGGGTGTATTCACTTACATCAACCGTACAGGTTCAGATAACCAGTGAAGAATTCTAAGAATTTGCAAGTTACTTCATTCATTAACAGGTGTTAACAAACGGGAATGGATTTAGGTTTGTTTCTTGCTATCCACCCAAGCTATGGTTTGTGTATCCTCATTAGAGGAAACACTTCGCAGATTTTTACGAGTTTGTCGCGTTTCCAATCAATCACAGCCTCAGTAAGACCAATGGAATTAACTCCCTGTTTTGTTTAAGGTGCATTCGAATAAATGACAAACTTCTGGCTGATTACATGGCCACCGATTCGGATATCGTGCATTTTCAAACCGTTAGCCTTGAGTGTAACTTCAGCACTGTTGGAGTGACCAGAAAAAGTGGCTGAACGACCTTCTGCGTCCTCAGTTCACTTGTATATGTCTAGCTTGCAGTATTTTCTTTTCACTCACCGCGACTACCGGCTTTTCTATTCACTGGAACGGTTTAAAATATTGCCTTTTTATAAAATAGCTTGCCCTGCACCATTGTCCAAATCTTCAACATCTGCAGTACGTGTTGTTATGCCATCCCCTTCCACCTCACTAGTTTACAATGTTACCACCTCCTGAGTCTTTATAAATATTAATAGTTAACTTATTTTATCAGATTCGTTTACTTCGACCTCCTTGATAGCCAGCAGGTTTTCAAATCCTAACCAAACAGCAGCGCGAGCCAACTATCTATTACTCATTGGACTATCGATATGAGCCATCTTAAGCCATTCCCCGACTGTTGATAATATCTCCAAGAAGCGAGTTTATTAGAAAGCGGGAGCTTGACTTCACACGTAAATCCAGCAAGGTTCTTAGCAAAAACGCCTGAATTGACGTGGAGCAAATCAAAGAATCTCCTCCAATACCACTTGAATGGCCGCGTTGTCTGTTGTTCACCAGCTGGACTGCCGAACCCAACCATTGGGATCTCTCTTATGGCAACCCATTTTAACGTAGTGGAGTTTCTTCGTGCTACCCCTAGACACATTTTCGCTTTATCCTTCAAGGTCGTAAGTCGGGCCCCCAACTTTGTTCGGTCGGTCTTGATTCCAGCTATCTCGAATACGTCTTCAAAGTCCTCCGAAATGTTCCAAGCGTTCTCGTGTCCCAACGGTTTCGGTCACGGAATCTTTATGCTCAATCTTGATCAATAAACCGGTTATTATGATCCAGGAACACATTGTACAAGGACTGCGCATCTATCAAATCGAAACTGGTGCTACATACTTTACCTAACGAGAAACTTATTTACCAGTTAAAATATAGCTAAGAATGTCGGGCTCGAATGCACGTCAGCACGAACTGCATGCAGATAAAACACCATTTCTTACTTAAGAACTCCATTAGATCTTCCTACTTATCAACCAAGCTTTAATTCGACACTATCGACTATCCTTAAGTAGATTCATCATCATTATCATTTTAAGTATTGTGCAGTACCCGTGGACATGACTGCTTGGATTGCAGTCGACCATTCCAGTATTTCATGAAGCACCAAATTAATTTTTAAAAGAGCACAGATGAGTGAAGAATATGAAGATCTTAGCAAAAACAATAGAGCTTCGTAAGGAATAGCTAGATCATGCTTCATGTGAGTTCAATCACTTTGACCCCTCATATCAAACTTGCATTTCTCACCGGTGTTATTTCCTTTTGTTGTGTCCAATCGAAAGCCAATGAGCAATGCAGTTGGCCAGTCAGATTGCTCTGACCTTCAAGCGATCGATGGCACATGCGGGCATCGACTGCCCGTGCTGTGTGGACTGACAGTTTTCCGTAACGTATCGTGAATCAGTTGCCCTGGTGAAGCTTACTTACTACTGGTATTTTCCGTCGTTCTTGAATACAACACCTCTGTTTTGTTCGGATCAACTGGATTAATTTTGCCGAATTAGCAGACAGGATGTCAACAAAAGACACAGACAAGATAACATACTGGTTGTTGTAACCTTTTAACCAATTTTATTTTTGGTCACTATTACTTTTCATTGAAATTGCGAAAACTGAGGGATGGAACAAGTCGGGCGAACCAACAATAGGTGTACACACATATGTACTCTTTGAACACAACTTACACATCTTCCAACACCCGGTTTACCAAGACCAGTTGACCAATCACAAGAGTGGCAAACAGCGCTAGCAGCGGGAACATCACAGTCCTTGTGGATCGGGCAAATGAACAGAAAATAAGGCCCAATCCGAATTGATGCCAACTGGCCAGGAGGTTGGAGTTAAACATAGAAAAGTAGTCGGAAGCGGTCAATTTTTCATCTGTCAATTCACTGCCCAATATGTAATGGATGAGTGTACCAAACGCAGCAAGGAAGACAACACCGACTGAAACAAGACAGTAGGACATGGTGATATGTATGGAAAGTTTATACCGAAGCTCGTGAGGAAATGTCAACTTTCATTTGTATTCATTCTAGACATAAATTATATGCTGGATGATCCGAGTGGAAACATGAACACCGAAGACAGCTGCACAATCGAACCCGAAAATCAGCAAACGCCACATTGCGTTGGAGAACTAAATTAGAGTCGAACGTAAATTGAACACTACTCACACTTGGCAGCAATTTTCACAAGCTCATTTGGATCTTCTCTGTCAAACGTGGACCGAAATTCTGGCCCATAAAGTGGCAAACAGATGGTTTACTAGTTGACTGTAACGACATTGAGTGAAACTACATTTTTAGTGTTTACTAATGAGTAGTCAAAGATTTGGTTCAGTTCAAGTTAAGCTTCGCACAAAACTGATTACAGTTGTCGTACTCAACTAAAGTTTCCAGCCAGTATCTTTAGTAAAGAAGCAACTAGATTCGAGCTACGTTCTTCTTAGGGCTCGTCAGTACATATACATCATGCCACAACCGGGATTAGAACTCTAGGCACGTTTTCATTAGGTAGCAGTCTTGACCACTACACAAATCGTCGTGAATTATCAAACCGGAGGTGAGGGTATTCCAACACTCAGTGGTATACCCCAACGTATTGGGAGTTACGTCCAAAGGCCCACAGCGAGCGGATCGGGGACAAGACGAGCGACCGGTTGAGTCATCGATCAACTGGATCGAACTGCAACCGCCTCTGCGTACCGTAGCGGATTTTAATTCTGGGATGCAAATTTGACACGGATGTTGTTCGGTTGATGAATCGCGCATCGTGTCATCGTGCTTCCTGATCAACGGTTTCGGCTTCCGGTTTTTGGTTGTCATGTTGCCCGATAGTGTGTTAGACTCAGTTGATAAATGATCAACCACCTTGGGTTGACGCTAGCGCTCAGTCTTTGTATCATGGGTTGGGATGTAGACAATCTGCTCTTTCAGGTAAGCACGGACAGCACTACCCCCATTTGGCTTATAGTTGACCGCGTTACTATCATTTGCTTTTCAGGACTCCGAAGACGATGTTCGCGTAAGGTACCGGTGGAATGATCACCCGCTGAATGTTTGATATTTCGGTCCTCCAAGCCTGCAGCCTAACTCAGCCGTTCGGATGCAACTAACCCTAAACGCACTGCACCATATTGTGATTGACGACCAAGTTGGAGGCGCGATTCTTCCAACACGTGGTGGAATACCTCCAAGTGATGGTAAAAAAAAATCGTCAAATCCCATAGCGGTGGACTGTGGACAACACGGGCGACCGAACTAATCACCACCCAACGAAATCGGGCCGACAGGTGAGAAAGGACAAACAGGTATCCTCGACAGAAAGCGTCAACCACACACACAAACCAGACAGAAGTGCATACGATTTGTGAGTCTAAACCGCCGCTGCGCTGTGGTCGGTAATTCGGCCTTATAAATGCGAGCTTGTGGGTGGCGACGATAAGAGAGTCAGACAACAAAGTTTGATTTACTGAACGACTTTTCGCTACAATATGCACAGATTGAAGAAGTGCAGTGAATGATCACATCTTTCGCTGCTGTGGTGTTCAAATTTGTTATGAAATTTCTTTCCTGCAGCCTTCTTCCGATGAAGGTGCTGTGGCTACACCATCGTGGACAGCCGCATGGAATTCTGTTACTTGGATAGCAGTCTGTTGACAAGTCTTCCCGTGGACCTTCAACTGCAACCTTGTGTGACGAAGAGTAGCGCTGCTTTCGGACTTATTGAGCGGTATTTTGATTACTGAGGAGTAGTAGGGGATTTTAACTTGGGGTGAAATCTTAGTCGAGGGGTCGTGGATTGGAGTAAACAGCTCAGTTACTGTGTTTCCTATCGAGACGTTCGAACAACCTGATCATTACTCACAAGCAAAAGTGGTTGAGTGTTCACATATGATAATTCGGTCTTGCCTAATGTGAGGTCAATGACGCAGTGGTAAAACACGGTTGCCTCATGAACAGCGTGACCGGAATTCTAGTCCCAGCAGTGGCAAGGATATGCACTACTGATGAGCTCTAATGAGGGCGAAACTCGAGTCTAGTGTTCATGCTGTTCGAAAGGGGTCGACTGGAAAGTCTATGGGAATGCGACAGTTGCAATCAATTGTGGGTGATGTTCAATCTGTATGACAACCAAAATCCCTTACTATTCATCAGTAATCAAGGTACCGCCCAACAAGTTAATGATTTCTGTTACTGAATTGTAACCTTGTAAAATCTAACGATCCAAATTACTAACCACACGTAATAACTTTAATCGCCCAGCCAATCAAATGGACTCACTATTTCTTGTACTTTCAGTTAGGTGTAATTTCCTTATACTCCGGAAGAGTCAACATGATTCTAAACCAGTGTAAACCGGACTAGCCTCGCGCATATTTTAGTGGGTCAAGATTAGTTACTATGGGCCACAACATATTCTGCTACATGCACCTGTTACTAAACATTGAAACCTGATACAAACGCTCAACACGCGCTGCAGTCCCATTAGTTACCTTCGCTGATGTTAGAATCGACCCTGAAAAGTAAACCCTGTCAACTGAAACTCATGTTCCACTCGCAATCCCCATTATATTATCAAGCTCCCAATGTGATAAAGACGCCATGTAACGTGTTGGGATTACCATAATTCCCGGTTCCAAGACGACCTTTTTTAACCAATTAAACGCCCTAGAAGCATTACTAAGGGTAGTGGTCAAATATTTTCTTACTCCTCGTCTACTGAGTAAATCAAATCCGATTCGATAATGTCTTAACGTCGCACATCAATCGTGCACAGGCGTCATCGTGCAACTAATCAGATTATACGTACGTCGTGACCTGTCTTTGACACTTAGTTCCGTCTATCAAAACGACTATTTTTCTCACAAGAGCTCGGCCACATATACTGGAGGCTGTTTTAGTGGGATCTGTCAAAACTGATTAACCTAGGTATACACTGTTTCTTGTGCTTGTGACTTCTGTTTATCGCTTCCACTTTTGTGCTCTACATTCTCAGTATTGTACCATTTTTCATGACGTCTATCACCTAAGTGTGATTTATGACTGTCCCAGTACCTCCGCGATTTAGTGACTTGACTAATGCACTTGAGACAGATTGACAGCTTAACACCTTAGCTTCTCATGTGACCTTAAGATTGTCGAGACACTGATTCAATCGGGCCATCTTCCGCAAACGGTGCACATCACTTATTGAAAGATGCTAGACGTATGAAACGTTGTGTTCTTATGCAGAATTCTTGTGTTGGACCAAAAAGAAACCTAGAAGATTATACCAAAGAAGTTAAATATTATCAAAAAATCGATTGGCAAAGAACCAGTGGATGCAAATCAACACCTCAACTTCCTTGTGTATTTGGCAGCAAAGTTCACAGGTTTTTTGAATGCCATTCCTCTAAAGTACAACATCGTTATCCGTCTTTATGTTGTAACTATCACGTCGAATCTACCATAGGGGTCAAGTCAATTGATTGCAGTCTGCTGTATCTAGTCTCAGAATACTACGCAAGTACTGGCTGCCATCATATATGAACTGTAGTGTGTTACTGCTGAATAGTGTGTATGGTTAGTTTACCACTAATCATCGTTTTGTACACATACTGGTCAGAAATATCAGGCAGAACGTCACGTTTTCTAAACGATAGATGCTAAACCAAACAGCAAATTTATGATGACATAGACAATACCCATCTAGAGTGAAGACATTCGTGGAATTGCAACACTGACGTTACATGTCAAATATGAGAAGTAGGGAGTAATCTGTTACGAATGATTTCATGCTTAGCCGTAAATTTTGTTCCAGTATGATTAGCAGGCAAATATCTCTGAGTATTCCGCACTCGATGTTAGTGTTATTAATCTCATCTTAATATGATGTGACTAGCGTTACCTTTTATAAGATTTTTCTCTAAATGTTCAGAGAAGCCTTAGTAGGCTTATATAGTTTAAAATCAGTAGTTAGGGCTAGGTATCATGTTCCAATTTTCTTACAATGACGAAATCAAGTGAGACGTCAAACACACAGCGAGTCATAAAAAATAATGGTGAAAGCATGTGCTGTTGGATACACCACCGGGTTAATCAATGATGACCATTGATCTAAGCACACTGACCTTGATGAATAATGAGGTGAGCGAGTAAGTACGAGACTCGGCGCATTCCCATCAGGGCCATCAACGGTCGAAATCCATTCTCTTTATCCTGGCTCATGATACTTGCAAAACAGATCACCAAACAAGCTGTGGCCAAGTACTGATGAGCCGACATCACACTGATGATGAAGAGTTTACCGATCTTCTCCATTCTCCAATGTTGAGGCGATTCCGCGTAGATATCCCGTCGAAGAGCTGCCACATGAATTTCCAATTCAGGAAGGGACTTAGGGTCGTTTGTCTTCCCGTGCTCCTATTGGTCAAAAAGATCATTAGGCTAGTTTGGAAGTTTTCATGCTAAGTAATGAATTTTACGTAATCCATCTGTTGCTCTGATGTTGAACATATTTACACTTATATGAATGAGTAATATTGGATCTTACCAGTTCCCATATCGGGGGTTGCATTCAATCGTGTGCCTCGAATATCATTGAGGGTAAGCAGTATGAAAGCCAGTGCACCATGTTTTGCCACAGAGGATCAAATAAGTTAACGCACCGAAGCTTCGAAAGGGAACACATTTTTTATCTACATATGTCGACTAACGGTTTTTACTTCGTGCAGTCTGTATCAAGCTGCTACATCATGGACCGAAAGTGTGACAGATAGCCTACGTATTGATGAACGGGAATTGAACAGTTATTTTGAAATTAAGAAATGTGAGTAAGGTAGCATAAGTAGTGTGTGGTCAGAGGTCAAAATTCACCGGAAGCACATAGCCGGTTTTATGGTTGTTGCCGATTCATCAGGTATACGTATCGGCTGAACTTTGACTTATATCCTACTACTTAAAAAAGCAGAGCTAAAATTCGTAGACAATAACTCGGTTGCGAATTTGATCAGTATGTTGTAAAAAACAAATAATATTGGCATAGCTAAGTCTATGTTCAAACATACAACATCACGATGCCTACACCTTGCGAACAAACAACCATGCTACAAGTGAAAGTAAGGCATCATCAGCAACACAGCTTACTTACGGCTTTAACTGCCCTGCGCCATTAAGTGCACTCACTTCACAAACAACTCGGCCAGACAACGACAACATTCACGCCACTGAACTCGATTAACCGCCATGTCACCTAACGTCTCAAACCACTGATTCTGTGAGTCACGAGGACTCCAGCCCGGAAGACGAACCCGATCTACAGTGACCAACCCCTTCGTGAACGATTTCATTTGTCTACCCTAAGTCATCATCTGTTCACCTCGCACCTTACACCAATCGGCCGCAGCGTCGGCAAACAGTGCTCAGTGTAGCAATCGACTAGCTGGCAACCTTAGTACATGACCTAACTATCTAAGTTTATGCGAGTGTAAGCATTTAACGGAAGAACTCGTTTGACAATCACTACCAGATATCCACATATTAACCTCCTCGTTGCTTACCGATGTCAGCAATCGAACGCAGACCGGTGGTCAGATACCTGAAGACGGTTCACGTCTTCTACCTTAAGTGGCCATATTTCGCTGCCGTAAACTAATATGGCATATTTAAGTCAAGTTCTCTTTCTTTTCATTTTGTCTTCCATTTCCCGTGTTAGTGTGGCGGTTGAGAAACAAAATTAACTGCTTATGATGTCTAGAATGACATTTTTCCAGGGAAAAAAATACAACTCCCGATCATGTAACTTAAATCTCTGATGAGTAGTAGGGGACTTTGATTTTCATATAGATTGAACATCACCCACAATTGATCACAGCTGTCGCATCCCCATAGACTTTCCAGTCGACCCCTTTCGAAAAGAAGCACTAGACTCGAGTTTCGCTCTCATTAGAGCTTGTCAGTAGTGTATATCATCGCCACTGCCAGGACTTGAACCACGGACATTCAGTTCATGAGGCAAC
>JTDE01021140.1:0-27815 GCA_014338405.1 Paragonimus skrjabini miyazakii
TAATGATTACTAGGTCCTGAGTACTGTGAAACTCTTCTGAAGAAAGAAAACAGACCGGTTTGAAAAAATAAATTGGAATGAAAAAGGCGGATTGGTCGGGATCCTTTAATTGCTGGAATCGGTGCATCACGTTTGCAACGGAAATTATTATTGCCTAATGAGTCGTGTTTTCAGTCTACTAGAGCTCGTTGTGGAAAACTACAAGATGTAAAATTAGCCGCGAGAAAGGACCTGAGTGCATTAGCTAACGCTAACATACCAAAAATTTACCATAGGAAAAATTAACTGCAATTCAAAGCAGTATGATAAACCAAAATAAAACATCAAATAGGTGCTCTTTTTCTATTGAAAACTACATTCATTGTAAGACAAACTGTAAGAAACGTGGTCATAAATAATTGCAACTCACTGTCCGTTTCACAATCCAAAGTTCACAATTAATTCGATCAGTATGCCGTGGTTCAAAGACGAGTTCAGTTTGCACTGCTTCACATGAACAACGTTTGCTAGTTGATTTTTAGTCGGTTGTCCCTCCTATTCACACTATCAGTTGAGCATGTGTAGCAAATAATATGCGGTGACAGTAAGAAAGATGATTTTAAACGTTAATTCACTATTGATGCGTGATGTAGGGCCTATGATTACAGTTGGTTGCCTCAGGACTTCTACACCATCTTATTTCCTTAATCTACATAAGCCACCATGACGAACATTACAGGACATGAACTACTCATTCCTCGTCACTGAAAACAATCCGGCACATACTTACAAACTGTCAGTTATAAACCTCTTTCGTTAACGATTCTGATCTGGCAACTGTTTTTCTAAAGTTTTATGAAGACTTTAATCGTAATTCAATCCAGGCTTCGTGGTTTACATCTTCAGCGTTAGAAGGCTTCAGGTGGTTTGGGTATAAAACTTCTCAACCTTGAAATTAATAGTTCACCCATTTACATGAGAGGATGAATTATTCCGTTTGGTCTGCCTGATCCAAAGGGAAAAGTTGTATGTGCTAACTCTGCTGCATGCCTCGGTGTGCTTACACATGAAAGTAAAACCCCAGGATTTTTGGGGGGATTACCGTATAAGTTTGTACGAAACTTTTTCGAAAAAGTCGTCCACTTTGAACCCGAACTCATTTTCCGGCAGCTTCACGCTTCGAAATATTGTTAAGAAAACAATGTGAAAGACATCTACTTTCAAATACGATTGAAGGACTATTACAATAGTCTAACGGTTGCAAACTATCGCAAAATCTCACTCGGCATTGAGGCAAAAATAGTTCAAGTGAACTGTGCTATTCCAATTCTACTAAAGAACGCCAGGCTTCATTATACCAAGAATACCTGGGTCTACACGAATGAGATCCGGACGAAAAAATACACAACGAAAGATAAAAGACAAGAAAGATATGTGCACGAGGGAGGCTAACGTTTCGATTTACTTCCATTCGTCGCTAACGTAAAACCACTGACCTTCGTAAAAAATGTACCAAGCAGCAACAAAAAAAAACACTCAGAGCAATTGCACTATTTTACACCCTAATGACACTACAGATTCCATGGCGTGATGGTCTTTTTCGTACGCAGGACTGATCTGATTAGCAGTTCTCTGTTGATAGCCAAAAGTGTGGGTGGCAAAAAGATTGCTTATTGTGAGCATGGAGATAGATTTCATGTGGATACCTATTTACAAGTCAGAATATAGATGTGGTAGTCAAGTGCAAAACTTTGTTAAACCAAACCTCACAGAGATGGCACAATTTTTGCGTCATTGTTCTTCATAACTCCTTATAATTATCCCGATGATTACCTCATGAGTATTTCCGTCTGACCACTAAAAAACAGCACTATTAACAGAAATTTTTCATCAATCATGTTCATCACACATACTCGCAAGATTTGTTCCAGCTGCAGTGGAAGTCGTCCAGGCACTGCACCTCCTGCAAAGGACTGACGTGCTGGCAATGATGGTGTTCATATATCTGGCGTACCTCCTCTCGAATTAAAACATACTTACCACTTGAGCAGTTAGCTTCCGTGAACCCTATGTTCACGCTTCTTGTTCCTGATATAACACATTGGACAGCGGAGTTACACCGTGTCATAGAGTTCCAAGGCCTGTCTATCTCTGTACCTCCCAACCAAGTTCAAACGCATGACTGATCTTTAGAGACCTCCTGAGTGATCGTTGACCAAACTCTGAGATTACGCTACCCTATGAGCGTTCATCTGTTGGTCTCTCTTTGAGCCAACACTCCAGTCAACGGGCAGTCGTGACACTTGTTCACACAGTAATTCAAATAGCGATTTCTTCATTGTACGATTGATGCTTTTATTCGGGATACAGAATCGTAAAAATTTTCATTATTCTTAGTCGCTTCAGACCGCTTCGAAATATGTTGTTTGAAAACCAAGGGTTTTGATAGGTCAGTAGTATGTTTCATCAGCTTTCTTGATCTGCAGTAGTTTGTTTCACCACTACTGTCCATACAGGGATTTCATGCTGATCAAGTGTAAGCACTACTTCGATCTATATAGTGAACCCTTATCTTATAACAACGATGTACTGATCACTGCTGGTGGTTAATGGAAAAGGCTTCATGACATCCAATGATCATAGTTCCCCTTTTTCGTTCACTAGAATCAACTGAGTGGGGTGCTGTTTCGAGCGATTAACTCATTTTAGGAACTAATTGCTGGTATACATAAACCGGTCAACAATAGCATCATTCCACCCCGTCTGTATGCCTTTACCATTAAGACTTGATAAACCCATTAGTCCCCAGGATGAATCAGATGATTACCTCTTTTTACAAGCATGCGGTAACCGTTGGACGCCATTGCCGTACTGTTAGGAGGAGCACCTCCTAACGAAGCAGCCAAGACGCACCACGCCATATCGGTCGTTCGACCGAGTTCGGATAGTATGGTCGTGGGTGACAGTGTGGTTTAATTCAACCAATCAGATTGCAGCCGTACGGTCGAAGGCCTGTAAGCTGTCTGGACAGTTCTGTCGCGTTTACTTTCTGATGCCCCCTGCAACGTGATTTGTTCTAACTTCCTGACTGTCACATATGACCGTTTCATTTGATTCGCTCTGCGGCTGACTGCCATAGATGATTGTCTCATCCTGTAGACTGTATGATAATCGTTAGGCCCTATGTCGTTAGAGTCTTTACGGCGCTGCCACGTCTCCTTCTCGATTTTGGACCAAACGATTGAGTGCGTCATAAAAGAGACAATCTACTAAGGACACACCAAGACACAAAAGTGGAGAAACCGGATCACTGACGCAAGGGACCACAGCAGTGTTACAAGTTGTACCTGCGTAATGAGTTTTCATTAGACCACGCTTTCCAAGCAAAGGGTGACCTATAGTTATGAAAAATAGCTTTGCCTTCTTGTTACCACTATATCGATTGGCTTAATCTTGTTCATTCTTAGGTGAGTGATCCAGAGCAATTAAAACAAAACGGTTCTTTCAACCCTACCGAAACCATGGGCTCACCTAATCCGTCGAACAGCTGGCGTATCGTTCGACTGCAAGTCCGAGCAGTCTCTCTTCACACACCAGTAAGCGTCGCTGATATGATATGAGGTGATACGTCCACGTGATGCGTCATCGATAGTTCCACACGCGTTGTGTGCGTGTATGCCGATCAGCCGATAACCATTCGGACTGGCCACCTTATCGACCGTGGGAACTAACTGTGCGCACGTCTCTTGCTCATACAGTGCGTACTGTCTTACGTTGGATTGACTGCTCCGTACCTGCTCATGTTGTTGCAATGAGCCGTTTTATTAATCTATTATCATTTCGTTAGTTGGTACACAGCGGGAGGCATAGCATGTCTTGAGGAGAATGACTCACGCGCTGAGCTCCACGTCAATCTTCAATGCTATAGAAGCTGGAAAGCATGCATAGGAGTAATGTTCAACAGGTTGACGAGGAAACTAATGCAGGCAACGGATGCGGAAACATACCAGTGCCGTTTATAACCTCCGTGTAAATACACTCGTATTTCCTAACGGATTACAGGCACCGAACAACCTCGCATGTCAAACGCACTGCGATTGCAACAGTTGGCATCGGACCACACACTGATAAGTCTCTCAGAATGGGTCTCTAACAGTTGTGGTACGTGCTGTATCAACCGAGCCCGTAGCCAACCCTGACGGCTTACTGATCGAAACATGGAGAGTGACAGAGACACGCACTTCGTATTGTCTCACCAACAGCAAATTTACAATAATATGAATCGTAAAAATTCACGATCACTGACATGGTGAATAGCCAATCAGTATGGTGGGTCCTACAGCAACGGGAAGTCCACTACGGCAAAACTGCAGATTTTTCACCTTAGGTATTGAGTAAGAGTTGACCGCAGACTTGCTACACTACAAGCGGTACGCCGATAGCACGTTAATACCAAATGAGCAATAGATAACCCGGAGCAACGTTCAACAGTTGTTTATCTGACCAGAGGGTAACGCGAGGATTTCGGGCCGATACATGTTTACAGTTTTTAAGTATACCCATAAGTCGCTGAGAAGATGACCACGTCATAGTTACTAGACCCGTCCTGACCACTGGCCATTTTATCGACCAAGCTTGTGCACTCACAATCCTGTTAAGTCATTTTAATCCGAGATTCTTGCGGTTTGCTGGGACGACCGCAACCGATTGCGTGAAGCCCGCATTGAGAGTTTAGAATCAATTGTTAGTGGATCTGGTCCTGCCCTGGACGTGGTGATTCTTCTTAATCCACTCACTATCCATCCTCTTGGTTGTTTGATGTAAAAATTTGGTAATGATGAAAGAACGAGAACTGTGTATATCTGCTATTCCTCATGTTTTAACTGCTTGTTCAATTTCTGAAGGGAACTAACTGTTTCAAATTCTTAAGGCTTGATGATTTTCCATGAACTTACACTGTTTTCACATGAAACTGAAAGTGTGTAAGGACAAGACTGTCGTTGTCTACTCCCTACCACTTACTCATTTGAACCCGAATTACTTCAGCTAAATCCAGCTGGGCTTAAGCTGAGAAAAACCGCGTTGAAAATTCAAACAACGACCTCCTGAGGAAATGCTACGCTGTGTCAATGGCGGTGAGAGTAAAGGACCAGTTCTTCAGTAGAAGCACGCTGTGAAAAAGCAACAAGTCGATCGTGGATTTATCATCGTAGAGAAGCGCTAGATTAATTGGGCCATTGCAACCGTTAACAAGCTAGAGGAAGGGGGAAAATATGTGCGCCTGAATCCGTGTTGTATTGTTAGTGAAAATACGGAGAAAAAACGGCTGGGGAAATCAGTAACCGGAAAGGAAAACAGAAGCTCAGCAGCGTCGCCTCACTATGCACGGTACCAGCACACCTCAGCATACAACAACAAAACATACGGCAAACTAGTCGTGACAATGAAAGTAGCTACCAGCAAATTCCCGACGTGTCATCCGAGCGTCCTGAATATGTGCACAAAATCAAGATTGTCGTTGTTTTAGACAATGCAACTTCAAAAGACGTCATATAGGGAAAAGAGCATGTGGAAATACAAGTGTGTATGTAAGCATTGACACTAAGCAAAAACTGCACCCGCAGAAGCAAGTATTCCATGAAGGTGGAGCTCCCCGAAACAAAGACGAACCAGCAACGAAGATGTAAAGTTGTACAGCGTACTCGCCAAGGTAAAGGTTTCAAATTCACATTCCAAATTCTGGACGCTGGCAAACGGACGTGTACACTATCCAACAACACTGTGAAATTACGTAGAAGAGGGGAGCAGCGAGGCTGAAACTTCAGATGAAGTTCTGAGAGGCTCAGACTCTATGAACCCGGAATTTCACTCTAATAAATGAACATCAGAGACAGAACACAGTTCGCGAGGTAAATCCACTTCATATGCTGTTCTCAGTCGCAATCGTATAACATTTAAACTTTTAAATAAACGAACGACTAACTGAAGACAAACAAATAATCACCCGTGGCTTCCTACCTTGACTTTGGTTAGGAAAATCAGGGCAGGCTTAATGTAATTATCAAGCCCTTTTGGGCACACAACGGAGGCCTGTAGTGAGTGATTAGCAAAGCCTCAATAAACTTGAACAGTTTAGCCCGGTTGCATGTTGTGATCACACGGAACAATGAAACTACTTCGACTTTGTTCAGTCTGAACCAAATGTCTGGCGGTCGATTGGATTGGTTGACGCACGGCTGTTGTCCGACTGGTGCAGTCATTTGGGAAGATGTTCCCTCACCCGTTTCTCCTGCCGTCTGTCTGTCCTCCCAATATATGTCCCGGATCCCCAGGTGAACAAATGCACACAATGGCTGATCGAGAGAACAGGCTCGGGTGTCTTGGTTGGTAGCAAAGGCATGCTCCTGGTGCGCGCAATGATACGAAGCTGGGCGGCATCGTAGGCCCGATGTAAACCCAGTTCGAGACTTCGTTTTGATCTTATCACTAGGTTCTCGTCTTTGTAAGGTTGTCTAATCAAAAATGTCTTCTTTCACACGGCAGGCTGGGTCTCGTTGTGGACGCGCACTTGGCTGTGATGCTCGATGAACGTGTCTGGATAATTATTCAGACGTAACAAGTTTTTCAGTAAACGCAATTCTTCCCTTAGTGTTTCGGTCGTGCATACTTTCCTAGCTCTGTAGAAAGGTATTCGAACTGGACGACCTGTGCTGCATCGGCGAGTAAATGAGGTCCACGTGGGCTTCCCGCAGGCCTCAACATTAGTCGGATTTTCTGATAAACACACCGAGAAAGACCATCGAATTGTCGTTCTCATGTTCACACATCAAATGAATGTTGGTACGGAGTGAATTAAACTTGGTCATAAGGTTGTCAAGTTGATCCCGGTCTTTCGCGACTATCAGGATGTTATCCAGGAATCTCTTGTAAAGAACAACCTGACTGATTGAATCTGACGCTTTTTGTTCCAGTTTCATCATGAAGGTAATAGCAAGTAATTGATTCAGCTGGCTTTCTATTGCTATTCCGTCGACTTGTTTAGAACCTTCACCGTTGAAATAAAACTTGACATTCCGTGTGCACAAAAGTATCAAATCTTCGAGGATCGAAGCTGGCAGGCATGTTGAATACGAATGAGCGAAAATATAGTCATATAAAACATTGACTGTTTAAAACCAAGGGTACGTTAGTGAAAATTGACTGAACGTCAAAGGAACACATTTCCGTGTTGGATATGCTGACTGCTTCAAAAGTTGGTATAAGTGTCCCGGATGCTATGTTTCGACAACCCATTGGTTCGGAGTGAATCGAGAGGGGTTTCTCTTTGCGCCTCTGTCCAGAACTGTATTACACCAGAAGAACGCGTTGGTAGTTTAACATCGAGACAGATTCTGACAAATTAAGTCACAATGGGTAGAGGTTGGCAATCCTAAATCGTTCAAAATTAGGCGTTGATGACGCCTGGGTTGCGACAAAAGTCGAAGGGAATACTTCGCAACAAATGGAGTTAACTAACTCAGCAGTGTTAATCTTTCGACCCAGTGATTTTCCTTCACCTCAACTTTGTGGATTGTCAAAGCCTAATAAAAAATATCCAGGTGCGGCCGATCACACTGTTGTCAAACTCAGTTCAACACAAAACAGCCAGGGGCATGATTATGACAGCGAGTTGAACGCTCGACTGACGAACACTTACTGGCAAGTAGTAGGACAACTTAGTCCATACAAATCGAATAACACTCACAACTGATCGTAGCCTGCACATTTTCATGCACTTTCGTAACGATGCTGTACACTCTAGTTTCGTTTTGGTAACAGCTTGCCAGTAATGCACATATATTGTGGGGGACTGTCAGGCAGGAAGTGCGAGCATTCCAACTCTCGGCGGAATGCCCCAACACAGGGGGAGGTGCGTTCAAAAACCCACGGTGAGCGGATGGAGAACGGCGTGGGCGACCAGATGAGTCATCGTTCGACCGGATCGGACCAACGGGCGAGACGTGGCAGCCGAAATAGGATGGATGATCAAATTGAAGGCGTGGTTATTCCAACACTCTCAGGAATATCTCGACACGGCTGTGGAGTACGGTCAAAGCCCACAGTGGATAGCACGAGCGACCGGACAAGCCATCGTTCAACGAAATCGGATCAACGGACGAAGAATAGCAGGCAGAAAACCCCCGGGTAGAAGGCGCCAATCACACACCTAAACCGGGTAGAAGTGCACACGACGTGTGAGCGGAAACCGGGGGGTGTTGTGGACTGGAATTGTGATTCAAAATCGCGAGCGCTCGTGTGGCATGGTAACTAGCGAGTTGGGCAATAAAGATTGTGCTTTACTGGACGCCTTTTCGCTACAATATGTATGGCCGAGATTTGAACTGCGGCAATGTACTCAGGAGACAACCGTGTCGACATTAGCGATCACATTGTGGCGCACAAATTAACGAGAGAACTTGGCCGGAATACAAACGCACGCAATGCAGCAGCCTTTTGCCGACGTATCATTGGGTAGAGCTCACTAAAAAGTTGTTCGGGAGATCTAAAACAATTCGTAAACAAGAATAAATCTAGAGTGAACCGAAAGCAGTTAACTAGGTTCTTGTGGACAGCTGAAATCCATTCTTACTGATATCCAAGTTTTCGGAAGAAAAACTCTCTGAGCAAATCCTGATTGCTGTACCGAAGTCAAAATTCTTGCAACTTCCATACAAGGGTAACCATATCAACATATTAGTGCAACAAAAGTTGGAAAGTGTGGGACTACGAAAATAAAATGATCACGTTTCATTGAATTACGCTACAAGTAGGGTTTAAATGCTGCCTGTAAAACTTCAGCTTTTTTCGTTCTCCAGGGTTTATCATATATGTACATGCCAAGCTAGCTACACTGGCATAAAGCGCAACAGCTGACGTTTTGGATATCGCAACACAAACCGGTGTGGACGAGGAGGTAATCTGCACCCAACCAGGCATTCACACTAGTGAACACAATTGATAAGGCTTAGTTAACGCATTCTGATGAGACAGTTGTTCTGAGATGTTGGTATTAACCTGCGTTCAGAAGGAATCGTCTGTCAATTTGATCTCAGTAATGGCAACACTGTTTATAAACAGTTAGCGAATGCCACAGCTGCATCCCTCCTGAATATTCAGTTCCACATCTGATCCATATCTCCTGCTTTATAATCTCGTCTTGTGTTAGGGATTTGATAGGGAAATCTGTGTGCATTAAGCATTTGAATGTCCAATTAACAATTGTTTCTGGAGCATGCAAGATCGTACTCACTACTGGAATAACTGACAACGTGCGCTCAGTCGATAAACAATTTGGTTACCATTTGGTGTACGTAGTAGCAACGAACTAAATGTTGCTCGAGCCCAAATCTTAGGCAACAAGTTTGGTCACCAACACGTAGTTTGGTAGATTTGATAATTTAGAAGAGATCCAACTGCGAAAAATCTGGACTCGAACCAGCGACATTAGCCACGTTTGAGTGTGCGGTTTCTGTCGCTGGTTAGAATCCAGCCGAAATCCATATTTTTCCCAATTGGGTGACTTCTAAAACAAGTTTGGTGTTCTACCATACATTTGTTTCGTCCCTGTCTGTTTCCTTCTGGTCCATTCCTGTTGGAGATTCACGTTACGCCCAAGAAACCATACTGAGTGGGCGTAGCTGTAAACGATTTTCCGTATTGATTTCGGATTTACCCTCAGTTGATCGTCCCATACTGTAAACGTGCTGCGTACGTCTTGGTTTCAGGGCACAATGGAAGTGACAAATATTATCAAAATCTCACTGGGGAGAACCCTCGATTCACGAAGCGGCGTGTGCGTCATCCACGCTACCTGGTAGATGTTAATTGTCTATCAGAAGATATTCGAAAGTCCAAAATGTTTTTCCCTGCAAGCTCCAGCTGATGATGATCATAAGAATCCGTGTATCAGCGCCGGTGAAGTATGGAGACTGGGTTTTTATTATTCTAAGTGGAAAACCAACAGTTCACCAACTGGTTTGTAGCCCCCAAGTCAGCTGATGCGCTTGCCACGATAAAGCGGACAGTAAAGTTTCTCCTACAGTGGGAGACATGCCAACCGGCGATATTTTGAGAGGTTAGTGTATCCAATTATTCATGCCCAAACATCCATTTCGGCACTCAACCCCACGTCCTTCAGTGACTGAAATCCACAAAATAATAATTATTATTAGTACCTTCTGTTAGTCTCTCTGAGAAGTGTTCATATTAAAAACTAACAAGGAAAGGCTGTTACTTGGCTCCATGAATTAAGAGCCGCTGTCATCGCGTCGTACGGAAAAAAGGAAGTCCCATAGGCAAGATCTATACACATACACAGCATAAAATGTTCAAATACAAAATTCCGATACACATACATTAGATAATCAACTCTGCGTTGAGTTGACCGTAGCAATAAATAAGGGGTTAAAGTGACGCGTGTGCCACACAGTTTAGTTAAATTTTCCAGCAGACTTCTTTTTAGACTTCTGTTTCGTTCTGTTTTTAGTCTTGGATTGCTTAATCACATCTATGACGCCGACATTCATTGAATTAGAGGGAAACCGCGTCGTCGATAAGTGTTCTTCATCACCCGAGGAGCTATTCTCATGTATGTTGTAATTCGTGGGAGCCTGATGCTCGTATTCGTCAGCATCTAGGTCACTGGAAGAGAAAGTAAACTGTTCCATTTCGTCCGGATCCCACTGATCCAAAGATCTCCCATAATCATCATCAGAGCTATCTGAACCGGTTTTCAGGTCATCCTCTGCATCTTCAAAATTTTCGTCACTACTCATCTGCTCGGAGCTACTTGACTCATCCAAGGATGGTAAGGGGTTTGCAGTAACCAGGAGGCCGGATTCGTAAAGATGTGCAGCTACGTGCATCTACAATGAGAGCAAATCAAGAAAAATGGAATGGATCCATTAATAACAACGAGCTGAAGAACCATTGAACAAATTGAATTCTTTGCAAAAAACGAGAATATAGGTACTAGTTAAAAAAATATCACCAGGAGACTGGAAACAAAAACCAGTCCACCCGTAAGGAAATCAACAAGAATGGAGGTAAAAAAGTGTAGCAGGGAATAATCCAATTCAATCGGTCAAAACTTTAGAAACATTAAGAACTGGAAACAAAGAACTCCGACTCGGTCTTTCTTTACATGCCAGGAACATCTAACCCAGCTGTCATAGCTCGACTTGAAAATTTTAAGAGTATAGCTGATCTACTTTCTTCAGCTGTTGCTTAAAGATTGAAAACGACAGTTGGGCTATAAGCTATCAGGCATCCGCCAAGTTCTCAAGCGTATTTTGAGAGCAATTGGTCCTAGTGACGACTAGTAAGGTGATAGTAGTGGTCACTGAATTATGTTACTCTATGGACCTACTTTTTTTGTCTTATATATTTCTTCGATACAGATAATTCTTTAAATCTGATCATGTACTGAGTCTCAAAGCATTCATTTAAGGTCTTCGATTAGCTGGCACAAATCGTAGTTTTCGTTATTGGAAGAACAGGTGTTATTTTCGTGTCTGGACAAGGAAGCGAATTTCAGATTCAATGTTAGTGTCAATATCGCGTTGACTACTAATTCCAATCGAGAGATTTTCGAATGATCTTGTTCAGATGTGCCATCATACAGGCAATTGCTAATAACACTGAGGTTTCGCGATTGTTTTAAAACGAGAAGCATCACTGACCCTGTACTGGAATTCATGAATCAGATTGGAATCTCTAGCCTCATTAGATTGACGGAGCAATGGTTAATTTAGTGATCAACAATTTTGAACCTTGACTAACCTGAGATTCTTTGTTGATTGGGACTTTGACGTTTACAAAAGTAACAATGTAAAACAAAGAACCATTCAGCATGCAAGATAAACCACAAAACAGTTACACTCTGAGATGTATGCCATAGTACAGGCGTAGGGACGTCGAGTTAAGTGGCGAGGTAGGTCCTATGAGTATGCAATACAGCCGATTTTCGTCTTTTTTGAAAAGACGGTTACAGTGAGTATCCTAAACTAATGAGAGTTGCAAGTGTCCAACGGTTAGTGATGAACACCAGCGTATTATTGAGAACCATGGAGTAACTTTCGTTATCAGTCACGAGCGCCACACAATTTTTGACTTAATTCTGCTGTGGACAATAAGACATCAAGATCTGATGAGCTGCGCAACCCATTAGAGCCAAATTAATCACACTCTTGCATCGATGGTCTATGATGGGGTCCAACAGTAACAATACATATCCGGTTGTCCAACAAGTCAATCATATTTGAACCACAAACATAAATCTATCATTTTAATGACCCGTTTTTTCCAAATTCGATGCACTTAGGCCAATAACACTGAAAACAAAAGGGCTTTCACACCAGCGCACCCCGATAAACACCTCCGGAAAGCAACCTTCCGAATTTGGTACTCGAGTTGAAACATTGATGAGGACGTACTTACAAGAATAGCAAGGGTGTGGTGCTTTCGCCAAATTTCTTGATCGGTGGCGAAAAAAAAGCAATCGGTAATCGTAGAAAGAAGAGATGTATAATACGATCTACTTTGTACCATGATTCCGAAACGAAGTCCGTTTGTGCCGAGGCTGCGAACAGACTTGGTGTTTGGATTATCGTCTCCGCTAATTACTTCACATTAAATGAGATGATCGCATGAACAACGCGGCGGTTCGCTAGCGCCTATTTGGAAAGGTTTTAGGTATATGATCCCATCCGTTTAGTAAAGTAGGCATCATAGATTTCATGACTGAATAATAGCAACTTATTGTTATCAAACCAAGTCAGACCGAACACAACGTACTTTACATCAAAGGGAAAATGAACGGTGTTCGTACGAGTAGAATGGGAAAATCAGTGAACTATACATCTGACTGCCTCAAAAATGGTAAACAGTGGATAGTAAGTGTCACAAGGTTGACAGAAAAAGTGCACCAGTTAAATGAAAGATTTCCGAACGAAAGCATAATTCTACATGTACGTCGAGATGCACTGAATGATCGGGTATATGAGTGTTATCACTTACATATTAATGTCACTTTTGTCGAAGACAGCGAAGAAGACTACGAAAACGAAAACGACGAGAAGGAGGAGGTTTCAGCAGATGAGAACAGTCCAGCTGAAGAAAGACTTCAAGTCGCGAACGATATTAAAATACTCGCAAAGAAAAGAAACACTGGCCAGTTGCTAAAGGCCACCGATCTTCAGTCCGGTCTGGTCGGAGTGACAAAGCCACAGACACTTGATCGTATGGTAAGAACAAAGTAGAGTAGCAGTAATAACAATTTGTGGCACACTGGTTTTTCCTTTTGAGATATACCTAACTACCAAAAAATTATGCGTAGTTGGAATATGGGTACCCATAAGTGGATAATTAATCCAGGGAGGGTGGTCGTTGTAGTGGAGAGTGCGGTACCTGTGGATAGCAAGTATATGCACTGCCGTACATTTATACTAGTCCATTAGCATATACGTGGTAGGCATCAACTTTATAATCGATAACAATGATGAAAAACGCACGAATCTACGACAGCTACGTACCGTACTCTAAGTGTTGGCGAAGAAATTACAAGTATATAAATGGAGACCAGAAAATAGTATATTTGCGAGCTACGAAGTCTCAACCTCTCTACTGTAGAAGGTTAGAAGATGCTGCTGTCAGCTTGGAGCCCGTACGGCTACCCATGCTGATTGTTGAAAAAGTTATAATTGGGTTTCTGTCAAGTATAAATTATGGCGGTTCATGAACCCGCAAAATAGTTTAATCATATTCGCTTTCCTATAATCTGTCACTTCAATTCCTTCCGACAGAAAAGGCAGCAACTAGATCCAGAACACTAGCGAGTAGACGTACGGATGTAACGTCCTGCCGAGTTACAATCAGTTGCACACCATTCGTCATCAGCTGTTAGAGCACGAGTCGGTTGTTGCTGTTCGACATTTACACGAGGGCTGGATTCTGTCAAGATGCTGATATTCAAGACAGATGGGACGTGAACCGTGATCGATAAACAGCATTGCTACCATTTTATTGTATCCAGCTGGATGTTTTCGGAAGAATAGAGGCGAATACATGAAAGCAGATATCAAACTTACACGGTCATCCAAAGTTTCCAACGGCAGCGTTTCGATTCGAACAAAATTAGGAAACTCGCGAGACAACATATCCAATGCGGGTAGAAGCTGCAACAGTAAAATCGTAGGGATAACGTATCAAGCAGTACAAGACATTTAGAAAATAAATGGATTGAGTACGTGTCACTAAGCTGCATTCGTAGAGAAATCAGATAATAAGAAAGTTAATAAAAGAGAAAGTCCGGTGGATTTAACACATTGGTTCAAACACTGACTCCCACTGCTGTGCAAGCAATCGTGAGGTGTCACTGAAAACTTAGGCTAGGTGCGGGTCTTAACAACAGTACAGTCTGGTCTCGTAAATTTGTGAGCTTTCTGCTGTTAACGATGTTTGCTCCACTATGATCACTGATAAGATTAGACGTAAACAAAACGTTGTGAGGGTAATCATATCTCCGATCTTGAGCGTAGGAACAATGGGAAATAATAGAATAAAATCAGTTCCTGACCTATCCTGCTACCTTGACGTGGTGCTCAGGCTTCTGCAACACATCGATCCGGAGGCCTATGCCGATTAGAACTTCGGTCCTTCCAGGTGTGACCTTGACAGACAAAAAGCAGATGCACTTACAGGGTTGTATGTCGCACCAGTGGTCACGTAGAAGTGCTTAGATAGCGAGGCACGATCCTACGGGCATACGGCAGTTGCGGCACTGTTGTTTTCCGTATCAGGAAAAAGGGAATTAGAAAGAGTACCTTCAAACAAAGAGCAGTCCGATCACCCAACGGTTGACCGTGACCTCCGGCGTATTACCCAACATGGTCGAGAAACATCCGCTGTAATCCAAAAGCCTGATGTAGCTCTGAATACATCCACTGCGCGCAGCAGTGCTCAGAATAAGACGTCTCATTCACTGCGTCCCCGGGCTACGCTAATCCCTCAATACTAAGTGAGTCAGATTATTGAGTCATTGGCTCCAGATAGTTCTCCAAAAAAATTGCGTATCCTGTTGTCTCGCAGGTCAGACTTTTGTGCCAGAGATTTGGGTGGGGTCCCTCAAACCAACCGCTGTCCACGATATAAACGACCGGGAAGTATCAGAAGTTATCGTTCTCCAGACAGTGACACTAGTCAACCACTACGACATTTTCCTTCTATTTCGTTCTCCAAGTTTTCTGCTTTATCTGTGCTCTCTGGCGATAATCGTTTTCTAAAGCCAAGACAACTGCTAAACATTAGCGTCTTCAACGTCCACACTCTCCGACAAATCGGTCAGCAAGCTACTTTGGTAAGTTATCTCTCAAGTCTGGAACTTGCTGTGAGCTACATAGAACATCGACACTCTTATAGACAAACAACAGTCGTGGTCTTTTTAGACCGAGAGGCTGCTTTAGAATCAGTTGCTCGGAACGTTATCCGGAGCTGTCTTTTACATAATGGAATACAAGGGATATACACAAATCGGCTGAGGTCAATGTATGACCATTCTGCAAGCAAGGTAGGAGTGTATGGACAACTGTCTAGGGCGTTTATCACTTCTAATGGTGTTCGTCAAGTGTCCGATCTCCTACTTCCTGTTCACTTTTGTCATGGACATTCCAGAAGGTGCACTCGAGGAATCCAGTGCGCTTGGTGCTGAGCTTCTTCCTGACGTTAGGTGGACCGACATGGAGTATGATATTGTCCTACTTAGCCACTCCGCCGAAGGCATGCAGGCCATGATGAACTAGGTGAATGACCGGGCTGGTTTGTATGGAATGCGCTCCGCATCTTCAAACTACAAAGTGCTGCTTCTCACGCCTACCTTCTTTAGCGCAGACAATCCACTTGAGACTGGGAACATCTTCACATGCTTGAGTAGCACTATCTCGTCAGTCTGTAATACTGTTGATGATACATCAGAGAAGATAGCAAGGGCACGGGTTGCCTTTGCCAACCTGTCATTTGTGACGTCGAAAGGAAGGGTATATAATGCTTGTGTATGTTCTGTTTTGCTCTACGGTTCGGAAACGTAGACTGTTTGCAACGAAGATGTCAACCGATTTGCTGTGTTTGACCATCGTTGTCTCCACCAATTAGCCTACATCAAGTGGACTGATCGCGTGAGCAATGCGGCCGTTCGCCAGCACGTATTTCGGAACGCTCGGGATGAACGACCAACCGGTCAACTGATCACGTTGCACAGCCTGCGATGGTTGGATCACGTACTCCGCATACAATCTAAGCGTTTACCGTACCTGGCTTTATATACTAAGATCACTGACAGTTGGGTAGAAGCGCGTGGTGGTTAAGCAATAATGTGGTCACGAACTATGAAGGCGCTGAATGTTCGACTGAGTAGATCGGACAGGTGTCGCCTGCCTGGCTGGGGTCTTCGTGATCACTCACATCGTTTATTATAAACGCTACCTGAGATGGTAATGTGCTGTAGTCAATGGTGTATCTAAATTCATAGCATTTCTGGTTCTTTCGCTCAACCTTTTCTTCTTCTTCTTATTATTATTATTATTACTATTACGATTATTATCCTATTGCTTTTTCAGCAGTAGTTCTTCTTTTAAGATATTATACGTCACTGTCGAGGTGTGGAGCGGCTCGAATCACAGTACCTTCTGGTCAGGACCATGGCTATTATTATTATGATGACGATGAAGTAAACGCAAACCAAGAGCACACGTATGACTAAACAATAATTTACAATTGATTTTGGATAGCCTGATCAATTGATTAAATGGCTATATGTGTATCCATTCACTCATCGCACAAGCCAACAGTCGCGATCCGTGCATACCACTTCACACTAACCAGGCACATGCTTACATACAGAGTTACATTTCTTTCATTCAGACACGTAGCAGCTTGTGACAAACTTTCTCACAGACGGCTGTATGATGATTCCAATGCATTACATGGGTTTCGTTTACACAAACTGGTCCGCTAAGTGAGCTAAGTCTAGCCCGAACATCTGTAGAAAGAGAACCAGTTCTCTCTTACCTGTGGTGTTATCATTATAATCAGCGCACAGCATACAATGCATATTCCATTTCTAACCTCGACACATTAACACCGTTCAGGACCATTGAACGAACATGTGAATAAATAACAATACACCAAGCCGACGAACGATCTTTCTTGATGTGAATGATGACCGCACTTGAAGAGCACCCACAACTTATGTTGAACAAATTGTAAATGGTCTTCAGTACCGTGATACTGATGCCAGTAAACGTAATTTACCGGATGTGCATCCCAGGACACCACAAAATTAGTAAGATGCAAACAAAATTCTTGAAAAACGTATCTGATGTGAAGGCTACTAAGGGGTAAATCATGTACAGAAGCAACAGAGGCTAGGAATAAATTTCAGCTATGGAGTGAGAATAAACAGTCTACCTTAGAACTCAACGCCATCTCTTCCGGTTCGCGTTCCTTGTAGACATCGGTGTTATTCACTGAATGGTACACAGCAATCGCAGGAGTCGATTCCTCCTCCGCTGACGAATCCGAATAAGCATCCTCAACCTCGTTCGGTGTAGTATCCGGTTCGTAATCATCTTTCCCAATTGCAATTCGCGTACGCACGGCTCGCACAGCAGACCATCGGATGAGGCGCACTTCGGTGTCAGGTTCTAGTTCAACACAACCCGTAACACCTGTGGCTAATTCCTTCACTTCAGTCAGATTCGCAAAGTCAATCCAATGTTCACCTTGTTTCTGAACGTGGCAGTTGCGCTCGTCTAGAGAATCAATGTGTGTAGCAAAAGAACACGGATGAGCTAGGTATGATCGAACTGATCGAGGATAACGACACCAAGCATGGGTACGAAAACTTCGGTTTGAAGGAGTGCCGGTCATATGCAGTAACATTTGGAGAGGATACATGTTGAAACTCAATGTCAGACCAATATCGCAATAACCAGTATAGCAAAGTTTTGACTGTACAATCTTCAGACCTATTCGAAGTTAGGACTCCTACCATTGGACAGTTGATATCTGCTTGTGTAACCTTCACATGAGATAACTTGTGAAATCTGATTGCGGACCGGGATATCACCGAACGCAGAGATCACTAAACAGTCCGCTACATATCCATTACCGTGCAATTTACTCTTCAACCCAGCGGAAGAAAACTTTAGTGAGTTTGAAGTGATGATCAAAAATAAACCTTCGAAGAACACATTGAGTTCAAGTATACCGGAAGATTATACAATCAAAGATCACTAAAGTTGGCTGCTGAAATACTTATTTGATACTGAATTCTGCCGTATATCATCACATTGTTTTACACAGCCCCACCATTTTTTCACATTCAGGAAAGGCTAAAATGTGACAAAAAGGTCCATAAATTTAGATAGTTTGACAACAAACAACATACATGAAGCAGTATTTCATATGCAATAGTTTAGTACAACATATAAAGAAAGGCGGACTGTTGTGTGAGCCACTTTTATGAATTAGTGAATGAGTTATTACACAGTTGCTTAAATTCAGTTTATTCGATTTGAACAGTGGATCAGTAATTGGTCTACAGTCACATTAACAGCAAACTGAATGGCAAAATGAACCGTCCATAAATATTATAGAGTCTAAAGAAACAATAGCAGGTGTACACTGAATGATTCACTAATTGTGTTCTATCGCGGGACATTATCAGTTTCTATACCAGTAAAACCAATATTGCTGTGAAAAATCGAAACACTTAAGGGACCATCTCTAGCACCAAACGAACAAATAATGTTAGAAAGTTGTAGGCTGAGGAATGTTTGAATTGTCTTGATAAGGAAAGATTATGTAAAAAAGGATGAAGAACGGTCGTAACAAAAGTGTATGACCACCCAAGATCGCCGTGATGCGTTCAGGCTGACAAGCTGACCTAACGTTTTCTAGTTGCGTAAATGTTAGGTCTCTTGAAAACCGGATATGCGACACAACTGCCGACAGTGTAGTAATCGAGTCACTTTGCCAGCGAGCCCAGAATGAGCTAACTTTCATGCGCCTATGCTTCATGCTTCCTATTGATGATTTATCTTTTCGTTGTTTTCCAGCGTGGCTGGTTTGGATATTTGTTTTCATCGTTAAGTGTTGATGCCATTATGAATCAGGTCAGTCTGAAGTCACTGCACAACACCTTCCAGGGGACTCGGTTGTAGCTAATTCTGCAGAAAATTCAAACGTCTCTTGCTGGAGACAGAGCTACTCTAAGAATGTTCAACACTAACGGGGATATCCTCAGTGAAAACCGCATTATGCAGGGTTTATCTAGACAGAAGTAGATGATGCTTATGTAATGTTCCTTGGTTGCAAATGGAAATGAGAACGGAACAATGATCCGATATGATGATAGTTGCCAAGCCATTTTAAAATTGTAACAGCACATCAAACCTGGATGAATAACTGTTGCATTGTCGATAACTATTCCAACAAGAACAATACACATAACGAAAACTATTTCTGAATGATGGATGGAACAAGAAGCCCTTTTAGAAAACCGATGAATGTTACACTGCGAAAGATATCACTACAAAAATGATTTCATGAAAAGATTTATGCCTGAAACTCACCTGAGGAAAGTTGCGGGGGCAACGATTGTCCAATTAAATCCACTGCAAACAAATCGGCAGCAGTTAGAAGAGGGTTTGGCATGGGAGGGAAGTTTGTAATAGATGTTTTCCCAGTTTCATTGCAAATGCTTCCAACGTTCTGCTGCTCCAACCCATCTGCCAGCAGTCTCAACCGAGACACGACACCTGCACGCAGGTCTCTCAAACAATCTAAATGTTGGGACTGTGGCAAATAAAAAAGGAACTGAATAACGGCAAAACAAAATTATGGCAGTAAACAAATTTGGATGTTAATTGAATAGTCGGGTACCATAGGTTCAAAAAGTAATCACTTGAAAACAGAAACTGTTCAGATAATCTGTTGATATTTCGAACTTATGAACAGAGAGTCAAAGAGTAACCACATTGGAGATCATGAATCTGGAAGCCTTCCACAAGTGAGCTATGATACGCCTGGTGTGATGTACAGATTGACCTGTCACGTGAATGAAACTTACATGGCTACGCGAACTACAGCACCAACGCAGGATATACATCACCATGCCAATCGCGCGGGAGCCGACCCATGAAATCAGCCCTGTTCCATCTCATCTCACCTGTTCTTGACTTAACGTTACAACTAGCAACAAAAAAGACCTGTTCATAATCTAATTGCCAGTGACCTGGTGCAATTTTTAGTTATACTATGGTCACACTGTGTAGTGAATACATGCCCATTATGAACACACTTCTTCTGATATTAACGGGTAGAACACAGTTTTTACTTGTGCTTGTGCGCATCGATTCACTGTCCAATGGTGTGAAAGAATGTGGAACGCATAAGTAAGTACGTTGTGAAACACGGTTTCGCTGTGTTTCGAGAACGGGGACACGTCAGCTTTAGAGCTAATTTCCGAGCTGCTGCAAATGCCGTGATAGATCTGAGGCTAGAGACACTGACAACTGTGAGTGGTCCTATGAGAGCTGCGAGAAACCAATAAGACCACGTCAAACAAATGCGCGCCTGGAGTGCTTCCTTATTCGAATCCACTATGGTTAAGTACACTGAGATAGTTATGAGTAGTGACAATCCTTATGGTTTTAGCAACTAACACCTGAAAACTTTCAATCACACGAGTGCAACTGAATGGCAATATGTTATTAAAGAGAAGTGCAGCTGAGACTGAAGAGATCGGCAGCCTCTGCAGCCCACCTGTTGGCAAACAGAAACCGTGGATTTAGCATGAGCTTTCGATGTCGCGACCGAAAACACAGCAACATCAGCGCTCTCGATCCCTGACATCTTAGAGAAGCTGTAACGGGCAAAGGTGTTCAGGGTGTTTTCTTAGTACTCTCGATCCTAGCGGGTGACATTAAAATCCGAGGTTGAGAAGAATAGAGCATTCACAGAGGAGAAAACAGTATCAATGTGAACGAACGCCTTTAAGCGTATCTAGTACACACTCGTTTAAATCTCAGCGCTTGACGGTCCAGTTAGCAAGATGTCCGATAATGTGGCGGTAAATGGAGGTGATACTGCGGTATATGGTAAGGAACAATCTGAACCCGTCAAACCTGAATAGTAACAAACCAAAGTAGGAACAAATAACAGTGACCAGGGAGGCTTTCGTTCTAAACACCGAGAAGCAACTTTTGAGGTAAGCAGTGTACTTCAGTTGGTCCGCGAAGAATTCAAAGACATCCGTAATGTAAAAACTACTTCGAAAGAAATGGAAATTCGAACGAATCAATTGCAATTGGATCAGACGACCATTTCGACTGAAGATCAACAAATAATTTGCTGAGTACCAGAAATAAATCAACAATAACTGATACCGAAACCGCCGAAGACACGAGGAACGTACGCTGTAACTGGAGCTGCTAGTTGTTGTGACATAAAAGTAGAATGCTCACAAAAGGACGCAATCATCGAGCATACTAACAGAACCATGATTAATTAGCTTTTGGAAAAAACGCTTGGCAAACGTTTGAGAAATCAATAAGTAGTAATCACATCCCCCAGAATGACGATTCCACGAGTAAACAAAACAGACGCCTCTGGAGTAGATCAAAGAAACGAACATACTAGCCCGATAGGCGTCGCGTCAATAGAAATATGACATCCCGACCAATCGCGCGCCTGGCGAAAGTCAGAGACTAGCAGACGATCCCGGTAACAAATGTGCATTTGATCGTATGGCTTGACTGAATCACATGTGACAGAAAATTATCATAAAAAGCAAAAAAGTCAGAGAACGAAGCAGATGTGACGACCACATATGACAGTCGTAGGGTTAGAACGAACCAGGTTATGGAGGTATCAACACGCAGACGAGGAAAAACAGTTCAGACAAAATTGAAACGTACGAGCGTCCGACTGCACGACCGCAATCATCCCACACTTAATCTGTCTCAGCAAATGTGGACCGGAATATTCCAGGATCCATTCAAACTACTGGCGCTGAGTCCTACACGGAGGTTTGCACAATCTCGAATATGGTGATACTCCCAAACTAAAATCGAACGGTGCTGCACGACTCGCTTTTTCTGCTTTGTTAGAGGAAGCACATCCCAACACAATGCAATTACTTCGACACTCAATGGAATAGCTCGGAGCAGCCACGAAGACTACCAGTCTATAGCCGGTAAACGACGAATAACAGCGGAAGTCGAACGTGTTATCAGAAGAAAAAATCGGTATAACGGGAGATGAGTGACAGGGAAAGGTCGACAACAAATAGAGTAAACCAAACAGACAAAACCGGACAGTTTTACATGGCGTCCGAATGGGAGCAATCATGCCTCAGATTGAAATTTTTCGGTTTTACAACACATGCGCACGATTGACAGCGCGTACGTGCACGAAATGCCCAATGAAGATTTTACTCTGTTGAATGACTCCGTAAATCCAGGCTGATCACGGGTGAGGCGAGAACTACATAAAATGGTGTGTAGCGTGCACAATTTACCAAGAGAAGTAGAACATACGTGAACCACTGGATGTACAGCATCAAGACAAGGAATCTTAGAAATGTTCGTCGCCAGGATAAAAGGATGGAAGACTCAACGTTATGGAAACTTGAGACAAGTGAGGCAGAACCAGACAGAAGATTGAACTATGACTTGTTTTAACCCCGTTTAAGCGGATGGAGACAGGTCACCTCAGAGTGTCGGTTTATACTGGATATGGTCACAAAGGCTCGGAACTGAGTTCGTAAGGATTCTTGACACTCCTCGTCAAAGTGACAATCTATGATCGGTTTCGTCCATGTCTAGACTCATCAGATCCCAACATCAATCATATGAACATCGCTTGCGACGGGAGAACTTGTATGATAAAATATGACAGAATATTTCACCTGCTGGTTTGAAATGGCCGGAATCTGAAACTTGCGGACACCTACGGTAGGAAAGAGGGGGAAGGACATTGTGGCGAACCTTGGGATATAACATGTACAAAAGCGGATGGGGGTCTAGCTCGGGAATCAAAAAATTTCGGATGCACACGAACTCACCTGAAATTCGATTGACTTGAGTGACAATAATGCACTGGACTAATTATAACATCGCGTAGTAAGTTATCTGCGTGCGAGAAGTAAGTATTACTAACCAGACGGAGACGAAATCATGACTTGTCTTGCTTAGAAAGTCACTGATGGAGGCGTGCCCAATCGAAAATTAACCTCTTTAAAGAGGACCAAGACAACTCTTGCGAATACATGAGTATTTTTACTCTTGGTATTTAATGAGTCTGGCAGGTCGGCTTCCGTAATAAGCTCATCGTTGGCGTCAGCAACCTTCCAGACATATCACACCCAAAAACGAATGGGCTTATTGAATGCAACACCGAAGTAAGCAAACGTTAGTCGTTAAGTGAAGCGATTGAAAATCCGCTCTAGTGCTGGCGTCAGTAGATAATCGCTAGTCTGTACATATAAACAAGTGAAATCCCCGTTGCAATTGGAGTACCATAAACCTCCTTAATTCTATGTTGACGAATGTGGTATCAGTACAAATCAGCTGAAAAACTGGCTGCCAACAGAAGAATAGTAAGCCGAACTTCGAAAGATTCAAGAATGGGTATACACGAGCACTCAGCAGTGTGAAATGTGCGAATAGTCAAAGCACAGGTGTTAGTAGTCGAAAGTGAAGCAAACTGCTGCCCAAATAAAAATAACTTTAGTAAATGCTGTCAAAAAGAAGTTCAGTGCACGGTAGAGAACGTAGTGGTACAACAAAACGGATGTATAAGAATGCGGTAACAAAACGGTATGATAAACCTGAAGAGCTAACCGACATCGTGCCGTCCAGTCAAAAAGTCTTCGTCAACGAATGAAAAATAATGAGATTACCTCGATGAAAGGATTGCGTGCAGTACCCGGTGTGACCGGAACCGAAAACAGCAATAGTAAGCGTCCGGACAACAGGTAAATTAAGACAGTTTGAGTGGGTGGCCGTTTGGAGTGGAATGTTGCCAGAAGGAAATTTACATCTTATAAATAGCGGTCGATGCCAAGAAGGTTAATCGTAGCTCCAACTGTCCAAAGTTGAGATGAAGTTTGCCTCCCATCTTTTAAATTGCCTGGTAATAGACAACTTCCAGGTCAACTCCCATGTAGGAGCACAACACCAGGAAGTTCGAGAGCACTTTCAGTCGGCGATGAGGCTGACAATGCAGTGCCGAAAATCGTAATTTACATCAACACGTATTAAAATTTGTCAGCCTAATGATTTTTCCAACCTGTAATAACTTCACCTAGTGCGAAACATAGAAAATGGGACCTCACCAGCAGGCGTAATCCACTCCTGATCAGCGTTACTGGTAACGAGTTCGGAAATTTCCAAAAAAAACGTGGATTTTATGGAGCATCGAGTTGGCGAAGTCATACATTAAAGTTTGGGGGGTGAATTTGATTTCATTGGAAGCCTTATCTATGAAACTACACGTTGTCGCAAATTTTTACTACATAAAGACAATCGAGCTGATACTCACTTGACATTTCAAGCTAAGACGGTGAGGAAACAACAGGCAACGTCTGTTTGTTGATCAAAAACGGAAATACGTTTTTAACCATTTCTAAGGCGAACGAGATAAGTGATACCTGGTTACAAACTTCATAAACGTAATGGGTGCCTTTCGCTTTCTTCATGAAACTGAAACTTACATAGTATACTTCCGAAACCTCTCAAACCCGTAAAAAATCCGTCGAATGCGGATCCTCTGTCGGAAACACTTCTGGCGTCCCAGAGTAGTTTTAAACAATAGTAGACACAAACTGTTCGTAACTGATGAAGTTTGAATTGGTATCCAACATATTCTAACAATGAACATAAATGGCAATGTGGGTTGCCCGTTACTCAAGCACTAAGTGGAACTCCGGATTTTATTTGCAACATCGACTCACTAAAAAAATTTCATGATTGATCTTAGACTACTCATGAGTAAAAGCTGAAAAATATAAAAACACTGGGCAGCTCAGACACACCCAACGCGATCCTAATGGAAAACGAACATATTTAGCTAGATGAGCCAGGGGATTAAATGTTAATTCCGGAGGTTCCTACCTATCAAAAATGAAACCATTAAACGAGCAATATTTCCTTCTAGAGCTGTGGCGGTTGAAAGACCCGTCCTGTAGCCAAGAAGTACCACAATACGTTCAAATGTACCAACTGTGCGATGTCTACGAGCTAACCAAACAACGCTGGGAAAACACGCGCTTGCTGAGGGGAACATATACATGTCAAAGCTATTGAATACGTTACAAAACAAGCGATCTGAAGGTATTACTGTCATCCGCAGCGTGGATTTAAGAAGCAAGACCAACAAGAATATACGTACCTGTGGTTTTGCACTGGACGAAGCAGGGGTTTGAAGGAAACCACCAACATGACGCAAAAAGCCGACCGGAAGACCTTCACGAAAGTTTACATCGTTTTCTATAGCTGATTGCAAGGCAATAGGAAGAAGCTACGCAGAAAAAGAACAAAAGATGAAATGAACAAGTAAATGGCGAACGGCTGACTATACAATAGGCGATTAAAAAGTACATTAAGAAACTAATTGGTTATTCATACAAGGCGAACGGTAGCTAGATATTCGAACAAGCTTGGGAACCGGCAGAAAATAGTGTAGACAAAAGAGTAGGCTAAGTGGAAACAAGGTTAGCTATGGCAGACTGAAAAACAAAGTTAGGAAGAAGAAAAACCTTAAAAAATAAACGAGTCATTGAGCCTTGATTCAGAAACAGACATCTTTTACAACAAGGGATAAAAGTTATCAAACCGATCTCATACCTAAGTGTTATTCATCGAATAGTTGAAGGTTTACGGATAACTCCTGTCTACGGAAGAGATAAAGTCATTGCAACGGGTACAGCTGAATACCAGGCAAAGCGTACTGAGGAAAAGACGAGATACCACCGAAACACTTCATCTGTATGCACAACATTCGAGTCCAGTGAAATGACTATTCACTCAGTGACTAATGGCTGTGTTCATATCCCCAGGAAAAAGTAAGTTGTTGAATTTGTTTAAAACACGAGAGACTTTCAAATTTGAAAATGGGTACGCTCGAACTACGGCTTTCTGCCGTTTAAAGACCAGTAGCGATGAGCCAGTGCCAATCATCTGGGAGCCAGAAATGAGGGCGACGTCCTGTCAACTAAAAGGACTGGCGTAAAAAGCATTATACCTGAATCGCTCATGCACAAATGCAATCGATGCAACACTCTTGATAATGAAAATCTATCAAAAAACTAAGGCGTCAAGACTGCTGAAAAAGGGTGACATAGTGTGTGTCAAGACGGGCACACAAGGAATGTATGTGTTGAAAACCCACCTAAACGATACGCTGGTTCGATCTCGGTATAGTGGTGCGTACGATAAAATCGAATTCTTGTCCCGGTAAAAATTCACACGAAAATCTCGGTCCCGAATAGTACCGCGACTGTCCCGTATTCGCTCCCAAGGCAAGCCAAAAGACGCGTTCAAAGTAAAATGCTTTGTTCCGCTCCAAAATGTGTGCGGCTAGGGCGACAAGTACAAGGTATTTCTAGGGCACGTCATGACCACACATTCCCACCACATCATGAGAAAGAGTTAGGACCACACATGTGCACAGCGGTATAAAAAAGCCTCAACCGATTCGAACAGTTCCGCTAGTTAGGACCGAGTCGAGTCGTTTTTCCTTCATTCTCACGACGGAGGCGCCTTGGGACAGTCACAGGGTGGGCGCCCTAACAGTATGGTATTTTCGACAGCCTAAACAAAGAATTCACAGAAAGAATTTGGGTTGTTTAGCCGTATATCCTTGTGCTCTACATCGGGGTAGCAACGCTATTCCCCTCAAGAAACATCACGGAGTTTTTAAACAGTTGGAACCCCTGGCTATAAGATTGAAAGGTTTTCCGTCAGACTTCACAGCAAATGTTATGCAAATCATCTGATGTCATTGTGAACGCAAAAGACGCCTGACCTGGGAGGTCATTTACTTCACGAAATCCATTACAACGTACGTGGAAACACAGAACAATAGACGCAAACATTAGATTGCATGGCTGATGTGTATCCGTACCCGTTGGTCAGCATCGAATCGTCATCCACCTTAGCTTATTGATCTTCTTCCGGTTCGCCACGCCGGCATTTCCTGTCACTTTGCCAACTCACTGTCATGCACTCGTTTCGTCTCGCCGTCCCTCTTGATCGTGTATACTGGACTAGGTCTGGAAATTACCAAATACGGACCTTTCCATTTAGACAGAAGTTTTCTTGATCCGAAGCCGCTGGCGCTCGAGTTCCAATGATCTCAATATTTCAAACTTTCTAATAAGTTGAACATTGCATTGCGGATTGCCCCCTCGTGCGGGCCTGCGATGCTTTCAGATTTCGTCTGGCTCTTTCTCTTTCGGCAACCAATTCCTTGGCGGAATCGCTGCACTGTGACCATACTCCAATGTCTTGATCCACCGGAAGTCCAGAGGTTCTAAGTTACATCAACTAAAATGAAGATTTCTTCGTGCTCGCCTGCACAAACGTACGGTACGGCAATAACACCAGTGGTAATGCAGATTCCCAGTCGCCTCCTTTGGTTGATAATCATTCCTTGGCCATTCGGTTGTTACGTTCATTTGGCCCATTCGTTTGCGGGTGATGTGGCGTCGTTCAGATGCGCTTGATTCCCAGTTGTTG
>JTDE01021140.1:27915-38226 GCA_014338405.1 Paragonimus skrjabini miyazakii
ATTTAACCAGACCACAAACGGCTGGCAGGACCAATAAGCAAGCGCTAGGACAAAAGCACATCGACTATCTGCAACAACGGGAACGCGTCCGTAACATTGGGATCCTCATGCCTCTTGCCAGAGCATCAATTACTTTCCAGGGTACCTTATCCTGACGTTGTAGACGCACTAGTGTGTGTGGGTCTTGCTTCATTACTGAGTCGTTGACTTCCAAAGTCACTTTGGAGAGTTCGCCGTCTATTTGCGGTAGAGAAATTATGCTATTTCTAAGACCAGACACATGATTGACCGTGAAATCACATTCCTGTTAACGCAAATGTCCACCAGGACAATTCGCCTATCGGGTCCCTGGTAGTCATGATCCATTCTAGAGGCTGTGGACCGTCTCCACGTGAAAATGTTGACCCAATAAGTGCAGCCTACATTTGTCCAGCGACTAGACAATTGCCAAATATTGCTTCTTAAAGGATGAATAATTTTGCTCCGCTTGGGTCAAGCCTCGGCTGACAAATTCGATTATTATTTCCTTTTGCTTGAGCACTGCCTCAATGCCACGGTCATTTACAGTTGCTGCTATGATGAACGTTCCTTTTGTATTCGAAATTTTGAGCGTCAGTTGTTGCACGTTCATTTCTTATTACATTCACCCGAACGCCATCTGGGCATCCTCGACCTATTCAAATTTCGAAGGAATTCGTACAATGGTGATGTGATGGAGTGGAAATATTTCATAAACCGACTGTAATACCCCCACTAGACCCAGAAATTATCTCAGCGTGCGCGTAGAATTCGGAACCACGGCCTCTCTGATTGTAAATATGTTCTCTGGCGGGGGCCTGATTTCACCTTGGCCCATCTTGTGTCCCAATAACACCATCGATAACCATCCGAGTTGTGACTTATCGGCATAAATCCGTAGTACTGAGTTTTTAGTTCGTCTTAAGAGGGCGCCTAGGTCGATAGCATGTTCCGATTATGCGCTACTGTATACCACAATGTGATCTCCATAAACCGCCACCATATCCAGCAGTGTTACCAGCTGAAAAATCCGGAATCAAAGTGTTGATGCTGCCTCCGGATAAGAAAGACGGCATGCGATTGAATAAGTGCTGGTTTTCGCTCACCGTGAATACGGTTTTCTCATGATCCCTGGGTCTCATTAGTACCTGACAGTATTCGAAGTCCAACACCGTGAACAACTTCGCTTGTTGTAACTTATCGAAACTATGAGCGACTGACGGCACTGGCTCAACTGTGTTCTGTTATCCCATTCAGCCGTCTAAAATCTACACAAAAGCGGAATTTTCTTTTGGACTTCTTGGATGAGAAAACAGGCGAGTTGTACGGATTGTAGGCTTTTTCGATAACATGTAGTTAGCTCTTTGAGAAGAACCGGTATCCTGCAGGGTCCGTGCGATCGGATTGTTCCGGTTGTTGGTATTTCATGTGAAATCTAGCTGTAAAAACTTTACGGATCATTGTCGTTCGTGAATAAATCAACGTATTTATTGTAACCGGATCTACGGGCTATAAACGTCTAAGTTCACCATAACAGAACAATGGTTAACAACACAGCAGATAACGGGACGACGGATGACGACAATGAACAACGGACGACGGAGTATACACGATTAACTGGGAACCTGCCAGCCAACCAAATCACCCAAAGCAAACGCATGAAGACAAGAAAACTGGTCTTCAAATGAAGCCTTATCATGTCGCTCAGTCCGAGAACAGCAAGGTCACAAACTCGTTCAATGTTACTTAAACTAGTAATGTTTTAGGCTTTTGGAAGGTACATGTACTTCGTGGAATTGGAGACTTCCCCGACAGTATATCTCAATCATGGACTGGTCCAATGGGGCTGTGTAAATGGGGGTTTTGACCATGCGTACTTGGTTTACGCTATTCAGTTGCTGTCCAGCGAGTGTCGTGGAACTGTACTTAGTTGAAGGATTTTTGAGCTTCAAGTAAACCACGGTATCTGTTACAGCGAGGAAATCGGCTGCAGGAATAGTTTGCTCAGTTTCTGGAGAAACAATGAAATGATGCCTCACGATATGCTTGTTAATACGCACCCTACACTCTTTCATGTCATGAACTAGCGGGTTATGACCTCCAAATGTCCTGATCATCATAGATGTCGGTTCTACATTTTGCTCTCCTGTAGGAGCAATCAACAGAATAGCCGCCACTATACCGACCAAATACTGTTCGATCTCTCCGTCATCTTCAACCTTTTGTGTGTACGGCTTCCACTACTAGTTGACCCGCCTAACAAAAAGGACAATCATGGAACACTATTTTTAGATCTCCTACACTGCTGAATTGAGCAGTCCTTCGTCCAATGTCCTTTTTCACCATAGCTGAAGCAGCTCCCTAGTCGATCGTTTCTCTGTGATGTTTTTCGCAACGCAGCTACATCCGCTGCCAGCTGCTCCGTTGCATTCTGCATTTCTTTCAGTGTCTTGTTGTCCGCACTGCCGTTCATATCCACCGAAGCCACGGACATAACTCCCAGCTGGCGAGTAGCTTTCACAAGCTCATCGAGGTGCGTCTGCCGGGTGACATGAGCAATGCAAATTTGGCCGTGAACCGCCATCAAGAGGCCTTCAATAAAGGGCTCTGTTAACAACTGCCGTCGTGATTCTTGGTCCGATTCTGGTATTGCCTTGTCCAGCAATCCTTGCAGAATGGCGGCGAACACGGGGAAATTTGTTTCATATCCAAGCCTGGCCGCTTTGGAAGACTGCATGACCTGACGATCGGCCAGGTTGTCCAACGCAGTCACCGGCATCTCCTTTGCGGCGGCCCACTTCATCTTCGCAGGGCCTCTACGCGCCATGTCTAACGCAGCCATCGCTCTGCTTTTCAGCAGCGTCCACAGAGTAGGCAACTTCTCACGGTCGGTCTTGACTTCTCCGGCCACGTCTTCAAAGATCTTCAGGAACTTCCGGAGCCCGCATCTTCGAACGGCTGTGGTGTGGGCATCTTTGTCATCGCGTTCACCACAGTACTAAATTTTGTAACCACAAGAGACGCTTGGCCTGGGGGAGTTGTTTACTTTACGAAACCCGTTACAGCGCACGTGAAAATATTGAACAACGGGCGTGAACACTAACTTGCATGGCATTGCATCATCATTCGCCCTGGTGACACCTCCCACACAATGCATATTCACGTTTCCAATGACCACTTCTGATTCCTCGTCTTCCTAGCGATAAGACCTGTCCTTTGGTTCCCGAGTATGCAAGTCGTGTTATACTACTTACAAAACAAAGGTGCATGTTATACAATCTAATGTGAAATCCACATACGTGGGGGCGTGCTGTTAGACGAAAATGCAAAGTGAACGCCGGGCTGCCTGGCATTGAGAGTTGATTAACCTTTCCCAAACTGTTGAAAAGATGTGAATTCAACTTTGTACGACATTCAAAATATGGTCATCCAAACATGAAAATATGAGTAATAACAATGAGACTAACACCTTCGTTCGATGCCGACGTTTTGATACAAATGTTTTGTTGCAGTTAAGCATCAATGTGAACCACTGATGTATTGCTGTGTATGATGATGATACAAGAGTATGCATACAGCGATCGCTCTCTGGATCAGGAGCACCACATGCTGTAGGTGGTTTCGTCAGTATGGGGACGAAGTACTGTATTACGCTCCTCCAGCCACTCTTATATTTAACATCCACCGGTTGAATTACCGGTTTTTATATCGCATATCCATGAGATAAGGAGATTAACAAACGAGGAGCATCAAGACGGCAAGAAAACACATCACGAGCTACAAACATTTCGTTTATTCTCATTAGTCAATTACATAAAACATTAAGTTATATAGGTTGACGGCATGGCAACAAAACAGTGAAATGAACAGTCACATGGGTGCAATCAGGGTTAGATTAACGGTTTCAATGTCACGACAACGAAATTGATTGCATCAGCAGTTTTGGCAACAGATGGTCGGAATGTGACGCTTGATTAACAACGCCTCAGAAAACGTCAATTACGTAATAGGGCCATAAACGAAGTGGTGAGGTCAACCACACCATGTGTTGTGATTATGTGTTCAAACATTCAACATCAACACTTTGCAAACCAACAACCCGAGCTACTGGCGAAAGTAAGGTATCATCAGCCAGAGAGCTTCCTTGGGGTTTTCATTACTCCGAGTTATTCAGTGCACTTACTTCACAGACAACTCAGCCAAATAACGACCACTTTCACGCCATTGAGCCCGATTAGCCGCTATTTCACCAAACGACTCTAACCACTGACTCTGTGGGTCGCTAAGATCCTGGCCCGAGAGAAGAACCTGACCTACAGTGGCCAATCCCTTGACGAACGACTTCATTTCTTTAAGCCAGGCCACTGTCTGTTCACCTCGAACCTTGCCCCAGTCGGTCACGGCATCGGAAACTACGTCAACACGTTTTGAAATTCATTCCGATATGACGAATTGTACATCACCTTCATTTTGTGCACACTAGACTATTCATTTTCTGTCTCCATCAATAACAGTCATCCTTCCCTTCTCCTTTACTTAATCGTGACCGTCGAAGTTTGTAAGTTGGACGGTCTCGGGCAATTGTCCAGACGGTGTTACGTTATTACTTGATTTGAGCTCAGTACTCTGATTCATAACTTTGAGCGTTGTGCTCACACAAAACAATCCCATGAGCAGGAGATGAGTAGGCGTAGTCTGGCTCATAGATAATCGTCACAGGCTTTTAAATGATTGCTGCGGAATCCTAAACGACGAAAGTACTACAGTACATCAGCCTCACGCGCGCAAAGACGATAAATAAACTTTTGACCCAAAAGATGAAACAGTAGGGTGCGACAGAATCAGTGGTAATAAGTAAACAAACAAATACGCGGCTACATTTAGCCTGTCAGTTCATTCACACATTTTGCTATCTCAGTGAACCCACTAGTCAGTGTTTTCCATCAGGTCCAATATAGATCAATGGTAACAACGTCGAACCTCAGTCACACGGTCAAGGTCTCAGAATCCAAACTAGGCCTGAACAGCCCACACCACCAAGTACATCGCGGATGCAAAAGTTTTTGTGTTGCAAAGACTGAGATCGGAATGAACCGACGAATCCTCAACAATATACGCGATCATCTGAGGAAACCAAATACAACAAGCGAAATAACAGACACCATAGAGAGGATCTTGATAATTACAAGCGATGTACGCGATCAAAAACTACAGTAAGCTTAACAAAGAAGGAATGAAAAACCAACCTTGGACAGAAAATCACCCCAAGTGTGCTTCTGGTAAGTACTGATTGTTATGTGCAACGAGTGATCCTCACTGGTGCAAGCCTGATGAACGTATCCCCTGGGAAGATGAAGAAGATCTCCGGGCTTCAGATTTACCTGGAGTATCGGTTCACCCAGTTGGTCTTCAGTAAAGTTAGCTACGTGGACAGTTAATATAACACAGAGAATATAGATCGTCAATTAGGACCAGCTACTGAACAACTAAAATGAACACATGTTTATGTTTCGGGTCTCAAATGAAAAACGTTGGAATGAAGATGGACAGGATATCAACATGCATGATGGGTAGTCAATCGGCGTCCAGTATGATGTTTCAGCACTCCCTCAGATTGTTATTTCTTAAAGAACGTGTGTAACTGTTTGGCTCTTGAAGTGAAACATACTGAAACAAAACCGAACACCATCAACCGATTACAGCTGGCTTATGACTAGTCAGCGTCTTCATGAGATTGATTTCAAAATTCCAAAACTTAAAAAAACTTAGTTTTAAAAATCCTCCAACGTGTTCTGACATCGTTTCAAATCACCCTCACGAAAACGAGAGAGGCAACCATTCAAATTCACGTTTTGATTCACGGCTCCACTTTCGCTGTTAACTGAAAGATTTATTGAAACAAACTACATCGGACAACATTTGAAGATTTGGATTTAAAGAATCAAACAGAACCAGGAGGAAAAGAGTACCAGAAGTTTAATTACAAATGACCCAAATTTAAGCATGACACTCACTTAAACTTTTCGTCAACAAGCAGATCAGACAAAAGAAAAACGGTTTTTTGTGCTTGTTGAGTCACTGCAGTAAACTCTGCTATTGGGTCGAGGTTACCAAGTTTTTCAGCACCACTAATCGACTGTTCCGGACAACTTTTGGGTATCGTACCAGTAACTCTAATGGAATCATGTATTCTGCGCACAGTTTGATGTCATAGATTCATATGCGTGAGGGTAAGTATGTATACAGATATGCATGGACAACCTTTCTGCACAGGACTCCGTTGAACACCAGATAAGTCTTCATACAGTTCTTACTTGCGGTGTTCTGTCAACAACAGGACTATTATCCCGTGTTTGTCTATCAGGGCTATCGTGTACTGCTGCGACAGAGTGACCAACTGTAAGCCAGCACACTAAAAGAACCAGTTCCCAACCTGACAATACACTGAACGGACTGGAAGCACTAAGACTATGTGCCATAAGGTATCTGAAACCAGTGATGAAGACCGTCAGGTTCCGCTGTCCAGTCGAAAACTTCGAGAGAGAGGAAAGGACATACAAAAAGTGCAACTCGAAAAGAACTCGGGTGGACACTAATCTGATAGGTTTTGCAGCCAGGCTGTTGCTCTACGTATTGCTCTCTAACTCAAAAAATAACACAAGCGAGGTGGAGGTGGAAATTACAGCTACTCAGCAAGTCAAGAGACGCAAAAGCACCACTCAAGACAGCTCCGTGGATAATTTGTCCTCTGCATAACTCAGCAGTCCATTGCCTTCGGTTACAGACAGATGACGATATTCGCAGTACAAAATTCCTACACAAAATAAGTTGTTTCCACTAAAACATGGTTTCAGTACGTTAACTAAGACTAATGGGAACCATTCACGGTAACTTACGACTTGATTCACGTGGTAACTTTTCTGCGGATTCCCTAAAAATATAAACGAGATAAGATACGTACACAATCGGGCAAGCGAAGCATAGAAGATATCAGCATACTTAGCGCGAAATATCTAACAAATTCCGTAAATATATGGGGGTGTCAGCAGAAAGAGCTAACAGAGCCAGCCGATAGGTCGCACTAGTCATGCGACAATGAGCAGAACTTTGGTACTAACAACGCCGACTTAGCAAAAAACGAATACATCTTCCTAATTCGTTTATACGCGGGGGAGATCCGACAATAAGTAGTTGAAGTTAAATAATTACCGACTGACAAATATATATATATATATATATATATATATATATATATATTAATTAGCTAATCAGCATTGGCCTTGTTGGACACAAAGGTCTCACTCACACTCCTCCTGGTTTACACTGGATACGTGGTGTGTCAGTAGAACCGCCAGTAATGCAGTGCAAGTCAATCGTGGTGATGGCAATGTGCATGCGTCCTTCGACTTTGGTCACTGTGACAGGCTAGTTCGAAATAGATATCACCACGATTGACTTGCGCTGCATTACTGGCGGTTCTACTGACACACCACGTATCCAGTGTAAACCAGGAGAAGTGTGAGTGAGACCTTTGTGTCCAACAGGACCAATGCTGATTAGCTAATTAATAGGCTAGCATGAAACTGAAACCCCTATCTCTCGAGAAATAAATAGAGGGACTCCAGCGGTGAGATCCAAACTAAGAAGAAAAATATTAAAAGTGCAATACAAGAAGTGATTCAATATACGAGTACACGTCAATGCATCCTAGAGAGGACAGAAGGAGGAATAAACTTCGAGGGACTGCAAAAAGCAGACAAAACATTCGCAATACAGTAGACCAATAAAGCGGAATAAAAATGTGAGTAGAAGACCACAGACACCCAAGTTTCTGAGAAGAAGAGTAGGTGAGGTACAAACAACGGTGGTCGTTCGTCGATGCGAACAAGCAAAAAAAGAACATAATTGATATAACCTACTCCAGCCTGACGTACTCGTCGTCTCTTCATCCACGATGCACTATAAGTACGCTGGTGACCTACCAATCCAAGAAGGTCAGCACATTCGCGGACGTACACATCGCCATGCCATACAGTCATGTCACCACGACCCACGGTACTGATGAGTCCCTTGCATACCGCGCGCAGTAATTGCTCATTGAAATCTCTGACGCTCCTATGGATCATGTTTCTCCAGACCATCCGGTTTAATGTCAAATTTTCCCAACATCTAAAATCAACGTTACGACGAGAAAGACCTACCTCAATAACATCCTGGTATCTCAGCTTTTGACGACCAGGATTTCACTTACCTGATTTCATCTGCCCGTACAGCAGATGTTTTGGAGTACGGTCATCGCCCATTCGTCGGACATGACCTAGCCAACGAAGCTTCTATTCCGTTCATGTCCGCTCGCCACAGTACCTCCATGTTCGGAACCATGTCCAACCACCGTAGACCCAAGATGCGTCTCAGACATTGCAGATTAAAACGGGTCGTATAGCGTACATTCCGTTGATATTCTGTCCGCGTTTCACTGTCGTACAGCATTACAGACAGCACCATTGAGCGGTAGACAGAAATTAATTCCCGATTTCAGGCTGTGGTTCTTCCAAACACATCTTTCAAGACGTCCGAAAGTAACACAAGTCTTCGCCACAAGAGCTGGTAACACGCAGTCCACAGACAAATCGGTGGACAACTTGCTACCCAAGTAGCAGAAATCTGCACAGCCGATGACAACATCTCAACTGACGTGAATTTCAGGCGCAGGTGCAGAAACATTACCTTTGTCCGGAGAAGGCGGAAAGAAAAAAAAAGGTCTCACTTGTGTTGATATCCAATCCGAACTTGGATGCCACATTCGTGAGAGCCGTGGTCAGTCGTCTCCACTGTGTGCGAACAGGAGCATGTGCATCGTCGAGTTATGTAGCCATGTTGGGGGCCGAAGCGTCGGATATTCAGCAGGCGTCCATCCGTCCAATACTTTACCTCAACGCCGTCCTTCCCAGAGGCCTGAAAAGCAACCGTTATCATGGCAGTCGAATATAAACTAAATAGGGCTGGGGCCAGGATACAAGTCTGCTTCACGCCAGTGACAATGTCAAAATCACCACAAGTCGGCTCACACGATTGTACTTTCGTCCTCGTGCCCACATGCAACATTCCAATCAAATTGACGAATTTACCTGGACATTCAAACTTACCAACCACTGTCCACAATGCCTCGCGACTCACAGAATCAAAGGCCTTGATGAAACCCACGACGAGAGCATACAGTGGCCGGTTTCGTTCCTGTCATTTCTCCTGAATTTGTCGTGCAACGAACACCCGGTCGATCGTGCTACGATTCGCCCGGAATCCGCATTCAGTCAGGTCAGAAAGATTCTTACAAGCACTTTGCCAGCGCAGCTCAGCAGATTAATACCCCAATGGTTGTTGAAGCACTGCTCGCTACCCCTACCTTTAAACAAAGTTACGATAAGGGCAACTTTGAACTCTTGTTGCACTATTTCCTGCTCCCAGATGCAGTGAACCAGCTTGAGCAAAGCGCGTTCCAGTGCCAGTCAACAATTCTTCAGGATGTCATCTGGCAATCCAGCATCGCCGGCAGCCTCTCCATTGCGTGATTATCTAATTGTTCTCTGCATCTCTGGCAAATCCGGGGCGAGATCAAATGAAGGTTTGACGGACTGTGGCACCAAGCTGTTCCAGTCACCCAATGAATAACAGCAGAAATGTTTAGTAGGCAACCAGTGTTTGCGCCAGACTTTCATAATGTCCTCTGGTTGAGTGCACGAACAGCCGGTATCCACGTCTACCAGTGCTTTAGTGGACTAGATCGACGGACCGAAAATAGCCTTAAGTGAATCGCAGAACTGCTTGTGTTGTTGGCGATCAGCGTAGCCTCGAATTCGCTTACCTTACTTCCTTTACCAGTTGTTCTTGATTCCGCGAACACGTTCGACCGGTTGGTGGCGAGTAGTTTCTACTTTCCTTGTCTTTATTGTCCGGGCCCATTGTGGAAGCAGCAAACGCCGCATTCTTCTATCGTGGTGATGAATGAGATAATCGGTCGGGCTGCGTTGAACGTTCTCTTAAGCGAACTAGTAAGTCGACGGGTCAGTGATTCAGCCAAAATAACTCCTTTGTATGGCAGTCGTATGAACATTGGCTTCTTATCAACTCCTTGAATCTTAATTGATGCTTCAAATGCTTTCATATGTTTAGCCACAAAATTGTCGCGATAGCCATTGTGTTGTAGAATATGAGTCATAAACTGTAACTCCTGTTCCAAAGCATCTGCTGAGCAGATTTTTCTGGCTCTATCCGCCAAACATTTGACCAGGTTGC
>JTDE01021140.1:38326-48783 GCA_014338405.1 Paragonimus skrjabini miyazakii
ACCGATTATCTCATTCATCAGTTCGCCACTGATTACTCTTAACCTGAAGGATAAAGTGCCGGTCCACAACTCATTGCGATTGTTCAACAAACTACGTGGGTCGTACAACTCGACACTTATCTAGAAGAATCAGAGAACATCACCCAACATGAATCGGGACAGGTGAGAAAAAATCAATCACGAGTGCCATTGTAGGTCATCTGGCAGACAGCGATCATCAGGTCATCATAGATCGACCGTTCACTGTTATCTACAGGGTCCCACCGAACAGGTCAAAACTTGTTCGCCAGCGAATGTTGGCCACTGCCGTTCGATTACGTAATCCAACCTTGTGTGGACAGAAAAACTCTGTTCAATCACTTCAATTGTCTTGGCCATTAGCTGACTCACCCGATCGATATGTGGGCAGTTAACATCCAATCGGCGTCCAAAAACACAAAATTGAGATGGTGTGAATTTTGGACCAATACCAAGTTTCGCATGTAATCGTTTTTAGTTTTATTTTTTTTTATATACATAAGTATTTAAAACAGGCACACTGAGTAGTGAACAACTTATATATATTTAATGGCATATATATATATATATATATATCATTGGATTCTTCGAGCACACCACTCCGAATGTCATCCGTGTCAAAATTGAACAAGAAGTGAGGTACAATCGAAACAGTTGTCCATTAAGTCATATCGGGCTTGTAGAGTGAGCAGAAAAAGATCTTGACCGATTCACACAATTCTCTGAGGGCCTCCTTGCGGAAGATCCAGCTCTACAAAACAGTTGCCTTTCGGTCTACAAAGACAACGATAATCGGTCATTTGTAAGAGTGTCACGAAGGCGGTTTCCAGTTAATTGACACACAGTTAGCCAAACTTTCCGACCAGCGATTACTTCGAGTTTGCTTCACAAATTCAATAAACTGCCATAAGGAACAGTCAGTTTGATATAAGCCTACTGTATGCTTTTTAAAACTTCAGTGTTGTGATCATGATCTGCTGTATCATACGTTGAGGCAACCGCTGTTTGGAGTTCTTATGGGGCTGGAGGCCAACAACAATCAGGGCCTGTAAACCCTGAGTTGATGTGCGCATATTTTAAGCTACATTGCAAACACGATCAATTACATGACAGCCAACTGTCGCGGTCCTTGCCCGATAAGGATGGTCAAAAAGCCAGAGCATACCGGCCTACTGTTTGATCCTGGGTATGTATGCCGACTGAATCAACTCTCCAGAATGAAAACACACTATCTGAAGCTTACTGCCAGCTGTTTGATTTATACGGAGGTTGCATCGATCCGAAGATGACAAGCTACTTGGAACAATAACGTGTACGATGATTAAAACTAGTGCCGCCTAAAATAGCCCGTACTTGGTGCAAAACAGTATTAGCACCGTATTGTTATTTGAATAGCGTGATAATAACCTAAATTTGACATCTAAGAGAGAATCGGCATCACCCAGTTAACGAACCACAACGAACGGCAGGATAAGACCCCCAAGTATTAGTGAATTAACAGGAATTTGTGACTTCTAGCCGTAATGATGGAGTCAGTAACGGCTGACACTTACACGAGCATAAGTAGCATGGAGTTCTCATTTGTTTGCCCTATTCATCGTATATCGCTAATGAGCACATCAAGATGGTTAATACCATTAACGTTTGGTCATGAACGTCCCTAAATAGGGGTTTCAATCAGCAAACCCACACAACCATGCTTCAAATAAAGAATTTGATATTTATGAAAATCTTCGCGGTCTAATAATCAACTGCTTGCGTCACGCGACCAAAATGCAAGGCCACAACGGACTAGTTGACGGCATCCGAAACGGATTACCCTGTCACAATGACCGAAGCCAAAGGACGCCTGCGCTTTAACCGCCACCGCAAGTGGCTTGCGCTGCACCATTTGCAGTTCCACCCATACAACACGTATCCAGTGTAAACCCAAAGGAATAAGACCAGTAGGTGTGTGAGTGAGGCCTTTGTGTCCAGCCGGCCAATGCTGGTAAAGGACTGCAAACACGTACAACTACCACTGAGATATTCACACTCACATGTGCGGGCAGTGATTGTGCGCGAGTAGCCTGCTTCAGAGTGCAAATATGGAAGGTGTTCACCTTACACCTCGGTAAGCGATGGGGTCTAAAGGACGCGAATTACTGAAGTAATGTTACCTGCGAAGGAACTAACAGACGTAGGAGTTTCGGGGGGGACGGGGACGGTAAGGGACGTCAGCAGTAGCATACTTGTTTCTTCGCTCTAATGGACATAGCTGATAGGCTTATACCGTGCAACGACCGAGGAGATCAGCAGTAATGCGAGGAGTTCGGTTTGTGTGATTAAGCATAATGCCAGGACTCTCAGACTCATAAAAAACGCCTACTTCAGTTAATCAAAAACGCTCAAAAGGTTGCAACACAAAGCAGAGGGCGAAGACAGCAGACGAGCAATAAAGACGCTTTTCTGAAACAAGGGGTCAATCTTATTCCCCTCCCAATCTGGAAGACCAAGATACTGCAGTACTTTGAATACTTAGTGATTTGGGTAGAATAGTCAGAAGACACAAATTACGATATTAATTCATTTCGCACACTCTCGTCAGTCGTAAACGTGTAGCTAGCATGAAAACAAGACAAACACGACTTAAATGGAACGAGTAAAAGCACAAATCGGATTAGATCGTTGTTGATACTCACGGCTACACCGACGGTAAACAAAGATTGACAGTCGGCTGTTTCTGTGTTCATAGTGTAGCGAAAAGGCGTCCAATAATGCACAATCTTTATTGTCCAACGCACTAGTTACCATGCTACGCGCGCGCTCGCGTTTATAAGTCAGAATCCCAGTCCACAACACCACCCGGTTTACGCTCACACGTCGTGTGCACTTCTGCCCGATTTGTGTGTGATCAGCGCCTTCTATCGGAGGATTTTCTACCTGCCATTCTTCGTCCGTTGGTCCGATTTCGTTGAGCGATGGCTCGTCCGGTCGCCCACGCCGTCCCCGATCTGCTCGTTGTGGGTTTCTGGACATACGCCATCCCGCGTTGAGGTATTCCGCCGAGTGTTGGAATACTCACATCTCCGGCCTGATAATCCACAAAAACAGAACCAGTTGTTGACGTCTGATCAACAATGCCTCAATATACTTGAGAATTTGTGAGATGCGAGCGTTCACCAAGACCTCAAACGAAAATGCGATACTAACACTGATCTGTAGTCGATAAGTGTCTTGCAATAGATGAGGCGACGCTTCTTCCTCGCTGAGTGCCACTCATTGGAGGGTTAATCAGTGCAACTCTCAACCAATTTGTGATGTGCTCCTTGGTCTTGATATTAAGCATCCTTTCAGTTCCACCAATGTATGTTTCTACAATTGCAGGAAAATTGATAGATACAGTGGCAGATAGAAAACAGCGATTTGATTTCTTGACCGGAGGTAGAGGCAACCTAGTCGTTTGTGAGAGCAGGACCAGCTTTGACGTTTTAACGCGGCACTGATCATTTTTCCAAAGGTGCTCATCAAACTATCATCTTTGAAATGGAGTTTGATGAATATAGCTTTTTTAGGGACTTTCACAGTTGCATTTTCGCAAGAGTAAATATGGTCCATTTCCGAATGAACCGTTCTTGAAAACTGTTAGCACGAAGCGTTTCATATAACACTGTTTGTTCAGCTTGTAATCTATCCTGGGAGCATATTCTTGACGCCCTGTAAAACAGCGTACGTACTAGTGATCTTTTGTATTCAACAAGGGCAAAACTGATGAAGTTCATCTACTGTCCCGTCCATGTTGGTTTACAGTACACTGAACGTTCGATAGATCCGTCTGAATGGCATCTAATCAGAATGTTCAACAAAGGCAAACTGTCCTAACCTTCGTACTCAACTCTGATCGAGAGTTTTGGGTGGACTGAGTAAAAAACTTGAATCGTTCTTTCTGCTTGTCTTGTCCAATCAAGAACATGTCGTCGAGATATCGTTTGCAGAGTTTCTTTTCGTCCACAACTGGAAGCAGTGCTTTTCAACTCTGCCCATAAACACATCGGCTAAAACAGGGCCGAGTGGGCTCCCCGTGGCTACGCCACCTATCTGTTGAAAGTCTTTACCTGAAAAATAAAATCTCACATTTTCCGTACATCGTAAAAGTAAACGCTTCAAACAGTCAACAGGGATTGGAAGACAGATGGAGTTGGATAAAATGAAGTCACATAGAAAATCTATCGTTTCGCGCAGTGGCACGTTTGTAAATAAAGAATCAACATCAATAGAACACACCGTGTCTGTGGCAATATTCGGGTTTTCAATATATATTATCAATTCATAAGTGTCTTTCAACCTATTCACACAGTTTTTGTCGAAGAGGTTTCAAAGTGTCAATCAGCCATTTGGCTAGCTCACGGTAAGGAAAATCATTCATTGCCAAAACGGACCGCATGGGAATACCTGATTTTTTGGGTATAGGCAAACCATAAAGTTGTGTAGTCTTGATACCTAAAGGTTTTAACATGCGTTATTGTCGTTCATTGACAAAACCATACAATAAAAGTATATATAACTCACTGGCCATCTGTTTATCTACCGACAGAACATTGTCCGGTTTGTTCGCCGGTCTGAATTTGTCCGAAACCGCGAGAATTTCTACTTTGTTCGTATATTCCTGGCGGCCAATTACCACAGCATCGGTTCCTTTATCTGGCCTCCGTATCATAATATTTTCATCTTTTTTCAACTGTAGAAGAGCTCCCAAGTGTTCACTTGTTACGCAGCACGTCTCCTATATTGGAGACCGTTGGAAGTTGTATGGCAAATCGAACAACTTGGCCTTCAGCCAACTATCATCACCCGCGATGTTGGAACCAAAACATTTAACAAAGCATACAAATTCTCAAACTGTGCATCCGCCAGGGTTTTATTTGTATGCTTTGGAGGCACGTGAAAAGTCAGTCTCATTTAGAGTGCTTCCAATTGCGTTCATGAGAGCCCAATGGATGATAGACTGAGAATATGTTTAGATAAGTCAATTGGAAATTCTTGACCACCTAGGTTGCCTCTCAACTTTTGTAGTTTTTTAATGGTATTAGCTTCCGTACGCATCACACTCAGATTACAATGATTGGTGAATCGAAAGTACGATCCAAGGGGCATGTCATCCGCCAAACACGACACTTTGTTGTATATCTATTTCAACTGAAGCCACGTGTTTTGAGCGAAGTCGATAAATGACATACACAAACGCTTCAGGTTTGGACGAGCAACGCACAACCTGCTACGTTCCAGTAACTTTCCATACGCAATGGGGAAATTGTGAGAAACCAAACAAGATCGCAAAAAGATCATCTGAGTACGTTCAACCGCAATCTTGCATTTACTTCTAAGCAATCCATCCAGATCATTGATTATAGGAGCACGGAGTGTCCGTTTGAGAAATTTGAAACATGGAGTCCATTATAGTCATTTGAATAAAATAGTCAGAAAACAAAAATTACGACATGAATTCATTTCGCACAGTCTCGTCAGTCGTAAAATGTGTAATTAGCATGAAAACAAAACCAACGGTCAAACCCAAGCCTCATCCATTGCAAGACACTTATCGACTACAGATCACAGTGTCAGTATCGCATCTGCGTTTAAGGTCTTGATGAACGCTCACAACTCACAAATTCTCAAGTATTCTGAAGCATTGTTAATCAGACGTCGACAACCGATCCTATGCATACAGAAACAACTGACTGTCAACCTTTGCTTACCGTGGGTGTAGCCGTGAGTATCAATAACGATCTAGTCCGATTTGTGCTTTCGCTCGTTCCACTTAAGTCGTGTTGGTTTTGTTTTCATGCTAGCCACACGTTTACGACTGACAAGTGTGCGAAATTAATTAATATCGTAATTTGTGTCTTTTGGCTAAAAGGGACTCAATGTTTCAAATTTCTCAAGTTAATTAGTTTGCCTGATGAGATTGATTCTGTTAATGTGATCAACATGCCGCGCAATTGGGTGAAGTATGTCATCAGAATGTGCAAACCGTCATACCGCACCAAGTTACACACTGTTCACAAGATATCACATATCAGAACTAAATAGATCATTTTCATGAAGAACTTACCGTGGAGCGTAAACACGCCAGCATTTGCTACCTTCAAGCTGTAAGATAAACGCTTCAATATCATCGTAGTGTGGTGCGAAGCCCTGGCTCTTGGGCGGAGTCAGATAAACATTGGCGCCGACAAAACTGCCGAAAAATTCTTGCAATAGACTGAGTCGATAACGAATATGACGGAAGAATAGTTGTGGACAAAGAAGCCGAACAGAACAGCCCGTCTGTAGGAGAAGAAAATGCAAAAGATGACTCAGAAAACGTATTAGCTTTAGGCTAAATGTGTGTTACCAATGGTATTTCGTAAGTAATTGCCTCACGGCAGTGAAAGTAAACGCCATGGATTAAAATCGGCGACCTGTGGAATCATGACTTATGTGTAATAGATGTGTCTGAAGTTGCGTGGCTTAGATGACCGTCTGAAGCAGGTGGTGTTATCTGATTGTTAATAACTACAGATCATCACGATCATCATCAAAGACAGCAGTATAACAGTGGTTCACACATATGTAGACTGTGTACTAGTACGTGCGTATATCTGCAAACACTTCTATTGCATACATATATGTATGGACGAAACGCCGCTTCATCCATTGCAGGGCACTTATCGACCACAGGTCAAATATATGTACTTTTATTACATATATATTCTATACATACATAGAAGCACGTGCTTATATATACATATATGTATATAATTGTTAAGAGTCGCATCTCCTAACGAGACAGCCAGAACGCATCACGTCACATCGATCGGGCGGCCCAGCTCGGATGGTATGGTCGTGGATGGTGGTATGGTTCTACTCCGCCAATCAGATTGCAGGTGTGCGGTCGAACGCCTGTGCGTTATCTGGACTGTGTTTCTTCTCGCGTTGATTTCTGATGCCCCCTGTAACGTGATCTGCTCTGTCACCCTGACTGCCGTATATGACTGTTTCATTTGATTCGCTCTGTCTGTCGGCCATCTATGGTCATCAGTTTGTCCTGCAAATTTAGAGATTCTGTGGCCTAATTTTTGTCTCGCTCTTCCGATAAACGGTATTACTGCGTCGCTTCTCATTTCTCGGTTTGGGCCAAGCGACTGAGCTCGTATCCAGGTGGACGATCCAATAGTAATATATATATATATATATAGATTACAGTATATACATACATATATACATGTATATATTCAAATACACATACATACAAATGTATATATAAATCATCATCATCATCATCATAAATACATGCGCATGTCTATAGACGTGCGTATGTGAATATATCTCCCTGCGATAGCCGGGGGCACCACTACCATAGCTGACTTTGTACCCATGCCCAAAGGCAGCTCGCTGTTGAAGGTGTATGAACAATATCGCGAATGAGTCGATGCCAGAGTGTTGTGACTACACACTCCATGTCATTGCACTGCATTTCGATGAAAACGTGGCTGATGAAATAGAGATTTTCGTTATAGCTGAAGGAATCAATTCCTTTAAAGCCTCATTCGCCTATGCTGATTGGCTTATGTTGGCAGATAATGAAGCTTTCGATATATTCACGCGATGTAAGGAACTTGGTGCGGATTTGGTTTTGCTTCGTATTTCATTCAAACCTCAGGCTTGTTCTAGCCGAACACTGCACTAGACTCCACATTTGAACCGGTTCAGCTCCCCAGGGTAGGCGGTCTGACCGCATCAACTACCGTACAGCCTGCTCAGATACAGTCAACTCAACAGAACAGTTTGGATGCATTTTTCGCATCACTGTGTCAACCCCTACATTTTGGCGATGAGCAAGATGGGATATTGGCTCGATAGAATCAACTACGACCTATTTAGGGCACTAGAATTGGTTTCAGTGCTACCGGAATGGCTACGTACAATCCACAAAACGCATCTATCCGCTTCAAAGCGATCGCCTACAATCTGCTGCCGACAACCATCAATGCTGAAGAGCTAGTATGCCTGTATCTATCAGGTTTATTCACAGAAGTTCTGCCTCAAAGACAGGGTTAACAAGATACGCTGTTTCGACTGTTAGGCAGTAGACCTAACCTACAACTGCCCTTTGAAGAAATACGACCATGTGTCGACGAAAACAACCAAACTGAAGTCATTTTGAAGGCCGCTGAGAGACAAGCACCAGGTCAGTTTTCACTTAGTTACAGCTATCTATCTGCCAGACTCAGTCGAGCTATAACTGAAAGCGTTCGTGATAACTGTCTGACAATATGACGGTCATTTATTTTTTAGTTAGATTCGCCCACCCTCTACTTAAGATGCATGTTGTCTGAGTGCGTAGACCTATACATCAGATTAGTGCTTACACTCTGGGATTACTGTGCTCCTTTCATCCTTATCCTCTCTAGACTGTACTAACATGCACTATTATACTAAAATGTTTCACATATTACATTTTAAAAATCTTTCTCCTCAGTTTAGATATTGTAACTGCGGTCTGTCTCTGCTTATTTTCCGAGAGATAAGGGTTCCCCTTTTGTGCCAGCCGATCTACTGGCTAACCAGCGTTGGCCGGCTGGACACATAGGCCTCACTCACATACCTACTGGTCTTATTCCCTCTGGTTTACATTGGATACGTGGTGTAGGAATGAAACCGTAAGTGGCGCAGTGCAAGCCAGTTGCGATGATGAGTAAGCGCAGGCATCTTTTGGTTTCGGTCATTGTGACATCCTAATCTGAACCGGATGCCGCCAACCATATCATAGTGTAAAACGGCTGACTGCTGAAGAACGGCACGCATCACACAAACTCTCCAAAGGGGAGCGATCAAATGTCGTCAGATATTGTGCAAGGCTGTAACATAGAAAGTTTTCAAAACACTTTCTCGCCAGAATGAAAACTCACGGAATCTATTCCTTCCGTGTATTGCTGTTCACGCTTAATCGACGACACTTTCGTTTGCTTAGTTCATTCCATTATGTCGTCGCTTGATGGAAAATTAAGAGACAATGTTGTAGGTTCTTCAGACCACAATGGTGCCTTCATAGATAGACATTATACGCTGAACAACACTTAAAATTGATAACAGCTGTCACATTCCAACAGAATTTCCAATCAGCCTCTTTCGAAAAGTTCAACTTATGACGACCAAATCTTTTACAACTTCTCAGACAGACCATACTTCAGATTTTCAAACAGTCTACAATGCAGACCTCAACCATCGAACTTTAACGCGATTACATTACGGATCGAAGCTTATTTAAGCAACATGGTGGCCAAACATCATCGCCACTCATTACTGGCTCTGGTTTTCCTCTCTCAGTGCCAATTCACGATCGCACTTTTATGCACAAGTATGCTAATGGTACCGTGTTAAACATCAAACACACAACTTAATTTTATTCTTCGTCCTGCTGGATAGTTTGTCCGAATTATCAAACTGGTTAGAGTTCGGAAGTTTGTCACTTAGCACATCCGAATGTGTTGACATACTGTTTTCACTTACGAAAAAGTAGTGTGTAGAATTGCCTGATACATATCCCTCAGCATCTTTCTATTAAATATTCAAAGATTAATTTGAGTAACAACATGACATGCTCGCTTCATGTTATTTGCGCTTCTACCATGCTTCTAACAATGCCCGAAAACTTTCGTTCTATGTGCGGCGCTGGAATTCTCCCTGCATTCCATACTACTTGGTCAGTTGATTCATCATGGCATCTATGCTCTCCAACTGGATGTATTATTCACCAATTGTCTGCCGTGGTTTGCAGTCGAAGAACTTTGTATATTTGTTAAATCCTTTAAACATCTATCCAGTTGCGGTGGAAGTCCCCATGAATAATTCGTAGGTTTTATAGTATCCCATCATTTCATAATATGCTAAACATTTTCACAAGAAATCCTACTCGACGCAGCCTAACCTCGTTATTCGGATCTCTGACAGCATCTTTACCAATTCCACTGGATCCTGTAAAAATATTTTATTGCACCCGTCCAATCTTATGGTTCAACCATCATTCTTTATTTGGCTCGATTTATACAAACCAAGTATTATTGTTAAAAGATTAACCACGGAGCTGAATCGATAGATTTTCTCACCATTGGTACCGATTGTGATCGCTCGCCAAACTTCCCACGAGCTTCATGAATATCATCATTATTATTATACGAGGAAAGTAAACGTCGTTAACTGTTCTCTACTTGCTAAAGAGGTGAGTATGTAAATCAACATCATCATCATCATCATCATCATCATCATCATCATAACAGACGTGAGCCTGACCAAAAGGTACTGCAGCTCGGACCGCCGCTCACCTGAACGGTGACGTGGAATAGCCTAGAAGAAAACGTTACTAAGAAGGTTGAACATTATTAAAAGTAGACTAAGCGGATGAACTAGAAATGGTATGG